>JAGDQP010014769.1:0-12769 GCA_022664845.1 Lepisma saccharinum | reverse complement strand
AACAATAATAATAATGTCTTATTTAGGGAGAATTGAATTCTAAAACGAAAAGTACAAATTATTGCTGTTTGTAGAGTAACGCATTGGCTGCATAAAAGCCGTGACGAAATATTGCCCTATTCTAGTTTTGTTTGACCTGCACGTATGTAATACTGTCTGCTCCCACGAAAATTAAAAAAAAAGACTTTGTGTTAAAAACTTCGCAACAACTGTTTCTGAAAAACGTCAATGTTGTAGAGAACGTTTATGTGTGTCATGAATAGTTCCTTCCAGAATCCTCGAGAATAATAATACTTTCTTTGTACATGTGAGGCGACGTGATCGCTTAGAATTTACGTGCACGGTGGTTTAATAAGGCTACAAAGAAAATGAGAGTGAATATTTACTCCTCATGCTGCTGGTTTTAAAACAGAATTTGCTAAATATACGAAATTGCTTACAGGACTATTGTTGTCAATTAGATTTGAGTGGTAATTACAAAATAAAAAACTGTCTATAATAATAATAATAATAATGTCTTATTCTAAAAGACAAAGAAAAAAGAAAATAAAATATTAATATTGCCCACGGCTCTTGTTGCTACACGCACTTTTCTTCCACACACAATACAAGGAAAAGAAATATGTCATAATTTAAACAACTGTTTAAAAGACAACTCATACGTTCTAGCTTCTTCGAGAAGGACGTTACACCCACCACTGAGAAGTACGTCAGCATCTGTTTTTAATTTATTTTACACATGCATGTCACGTTTAACGGCAAGAGCTTTTTAAAAGCCCATGCAGGTGGTACATGTAGTGAGTTTAAAATGTCGTTGTTTGTTTCACTCTTTATGCCCAGAAATCGTGCTTATTTAAGGAAATGTAAGCCTAAAACCAAGATTGCATTTAATAAAGAATAAAAATCAAATTACTATTAGTGTATGGGATTACATTTGCTAATATATGTCCTTTGTGCTAAATGTGCTACAAGCGAAATAGTAAATATTATTGCGGAGATTGTATTTTGCTACTGTAGGCCTTCTGTGCATTGCATTCGCTAACTAAGGGTGGAGGAATTTCTATGCGTATGATTCTACAAAACAATATCGCATTATCTGTTGTATCTCTGAGAATAAAAGACAAGTTGCTAATAGCGTAATTCTGCAGTATGGAAAATATTAGTAGACTATTGTTTAAAAAAAAACAGTTATTTATAGTTACTGTTGCTGTTGTTGTTAGTAGGCACAGAATCGACCCATCTATTTGGTGGTAGCATACTGTTGAAAGGCTATTATTGAAAAGGCCGCCATAACCATTTATAGTTACTTAATAATAGCATACTGTTGTTGTTGTTGTTAATAGACATTGACCCCTCTATTCGGTGGTTACATACTGTTAATATTTTTTATTTATTTCCAGCTAGTTGTTAGACGTTGAGGGTTACAGAAAAAAAGGATCCCAGCTGTTCTATTAAAAATGGCCGATAATAGTAATAATATTAGTATTATTAACGAGGTTATAGGGAAATATAAAAAATGTATAAACGGTAGAATGATTACAGCACAGCTATCCCAACCCGCTCAGAGTGAGAACCCGGTTACGTTGTTACGTCAGGGGTTAGTGGATGTATTAAACATGCTGATGGAGAATGTAGAGCGACACCACCAAGTGAGGTTAACTCTGTAGAATCTTGATAATCCTGCTAGATCGTTCCGGTTCCCGTTCAATATGTCTTTAACTAATATGAGCGAAGAATTCGTATGGTTGGCATTAGAAAAAGTGGCTCAGTCAAATGCTGTGTTTATGCAGCAAGATAAATTTGTGATTGATTTCCATCATGTTGCTCTACTTGTGGGGAGGGACGACGAAGACAGAATTTTACCAGCCACGATAAATATATAAGAAGC
Source organism: Lepisma saccharinum (assembly GCA_022664845.1). Classification (NCBI taxonomy): domain Eukaryota; kingdom Metazoa; phylum Arthropoda; class Insecta; order Zygentoma; family Lepismatidae; genus Lepisma; species Lepisma saccharinum. Next base: position 10,881 of record JAGDQP010014769.1, on the reverse strand, counting down.
TGTAACGAATTTCTTGTAGTTAAAAATAGGGGTAGTACATGTCTTGCCCAAGTTCTTGTAATTGGTAAGGGATTGGTAGATAATAAAGACGATAAAAAGGATAGTGTATGTTATCGTGTTCAAAGGATGAAATTTATAAATATAAAAATAAATACCCTATATAATAATACCGGTGTTGTTCTAACAGACGGTGGGGGTATATCGGAATTTTAAAAAAATCCAAACGTATTTACGAGAATACAGAATTACGGTATATGATGGTCTGTCGGGGAAAGAAAACCCTTTTTGAAGGATTCTGCGGCCATAAGAAAATTAATCTCATATATTTAAATAATCAATATAATGTGATTACCAGTTCAGCGGCGGCATTTAGCTGCTCATATTTCTATGGTGCGTGCCACATGAATTATAATTCTAAAGAAAGACATACAGCACAAGGTGTGGCGTTCTATAGTAAATGCCGAAAACAACCGCCGTGTGCAAAAACATGAGAAATTCTAAATTCCAAGGAATGTAACAGGTGTTTTTACGGTGACGAGTTAATGCAACAACACACTCAATCGGGGCTATATTCAAAATTAAAAGTCTGCAAATTATGACTTAGGGCATATGCAGTTAAAATCAGATAGGAACGTCCACCAGTGTGGTGAGAAATACTGTATAAACTGTTAAAGTATGACGCTTCGCAACTATTTATGCTATATTCGCCTCAAAACTAATATTAGTATTAATATTAAAAATAGTTAATAATATTTTATGATATTGAATGTAGACAGATGAGGTGGTAAGAGGTGTGAATGAGCACACACCTTCCTTCTAGTTTCACAGCAGATGCGTTATCAGTGTGGAAATAGTGGGAATAATGCATTATGTAGCGTGTGTGGTAGAAAAGAAAATATTTTCCATGGCGATAACAGTATGGTAGATTTTTAGATTATCTAGGCGTCAAGCCTAAAGGTGTTAATAAAATATTTTGTGTTGCGCATAACGCAAAAGGATATGATGCACACTTTATTCTACGCACACTGATTACCACTAAACAGTGGACCCTTAAGGTAATTATAAGGGGTTGTAAAATACTGTGTTTGGAGTGTAATTATTTAAAGTTTATCGACAGCCTGAATTTCTTTCGAATGCCACTGTCTAAATTAGAGGCGGCGTTCGGTATTCCACAGCTAATTGCTACTTTCCCCACTATTTCAGCAATACAATTAATCAGAAATATTAGGGCCCAGCATCCGATCCTAAATATTATGGATATGAGTATATGCTGCAGAAAGAGCGCAAAAATTAATGCACATCTATAACACGTATTTATCAAAGCAGACATTTCACTTTAATGAAGAACTAATAGGGTACTGTCGTCTAGATGCAGGACTACTAAGAAATGCATGAGTTAAGCTTATGTTGGAGTTTCAAGAAATAGCTGACAGCAATTATTATAGCTTCTGCATACAATTTACTATATCGTCGTAATTTTCTCAAAGAAATAACAATTGGCATTATCCAAATTAATGGATATCGCTCGAATGACCATCCATCTGACGAGGCAGTACAGTGGTTAATATATGAAGAGAAAATACTTCGTATTACAATACAGGCATGCAGCAAATGGTCGAGAAATGGTTCTGAACGGAGTTTTTAAAGAAGATGGATACGCCCACATAGGTAATCAAGTACACCTATGGGAGTATGGAGGGGTTTTTAATCACGGATGCGCTAAGTGTTATACATTGGGGCGTAACAAACCCATACATAACGACCCGGCTATTACACTCGAGGTGTGCTATGACAATACTGTCAGGAAAATGGCTCGCATACGAGAATCAGGCTATATTGTTCATGAATTTGGGGGTGTGATTGGAAGCGAAAATTGCGGAGTTTACGTCAGAACACCCGATGCCTACGAAACAACCTATCAGATCGAGGGATGAGCTAGATGGTGTTCGGTATTCTGCCGTGAAATTATATTATAAAACAGCCCAGGGGGAGGAGGTACATAATGTCGATGTCTTTTCCTTATATCTATTCTGCTTTAAGGTGAAAATAGCCTATAGGACACCCGTTGAAAACCTATGAGGACGCCGACGGTCCTGCTATTGATAAGTTTGAGGGAATAGTGAAATGCACTGTGCTGCATCCACATCTGTACCACCCCGTTCTACCATTTCGCAGTGGCGGGAAGCTATTTTTCTTCTATGTTGTCGGTGTGCAGAGACCTTGAACACGTCGGCTGAATGTGATCATGCTGAAGAGGGGAGGGCCCTACCCGGAACTTGTGTAGTTGATGAAGTGCGCAAGGCTATTGAAATGGGGTACACATTGTTGGGGACACACGAGGTTTGGGAGTACTGGGTGGTACAGTATGACCTAGAGTCACAGGAAGGAGGCCTCTTTACGGGCTACATAAATCTATTTATAAAACTTAAATCTGAATCCCAGGGCTGGCCCCAATGGCGCACCACTACGGAACTCCAGGATAAATTCATTCGGGACTATTATATGCGGGAAAGGTTAAATTAGATCGTACGAAAATTTGGAAAAAAGCAAGGCGCGTAGGAGTATATGCAAATTGGCACTAAACTGTTAATGGAGCAAATTTTCTCAAAACGAAATCATGGGCCATACAGACATTATACGCGAGTCAGCGAAATTCTTTGATAAATTAACAGGTAACAATGTAGACATGGCGGACGTTTTACCGGTTGGTGAAGAGGCGCTGGTATTAAATTGGCACTTGTTGGACGAAGTCAATGTGCCTCTGAAAACACAAATGTTGTTATTGCGTCATATACCAGTGCCCACCTGCTGTTAGAGCTGTATAAATACTTAGAAGATATTGGGGAGAACGCCATATATATGGATACGGATAGCCTTATTTACGCGGTTAAACCGGGGGGCCGAAATTACCAGTAGGCGATTATTTAGGCCAGTTGGAACGAATTGGAATCAGTAGGCCGCAATGCATTTATTAGGGAGTTAAGTAGTGGCGGTACTAAAAATTATGGCTACCAGGCATCTAGCTCTGATAATATAAAAACTATCTGCAAAGTGAAAAGAATTACACTGAACGCCCAGACAATGAAGGTTGTAAATTTTGATCAAATTAAAATATTGTACTTAGTAACGCCCCCGCTGTGAATGTAATCAACCCACAAAAGAGCGGTAGAACTAAAGATAGTAAAAATATCACTAGCCCCGAGAGTAAAATTTACCAGATAGTACATAGTAAGCGAAAAAGGGTTGCAGGGACATACGATACAGTACAGTATGAGTTTAAACGACCTCGACTCAAATAGGGTGTGTTAATATGTAAATAGTATATGTTTTATTCATCTGTAGAAGTATATAGAGATGGAGTGGAGACATCCATTTACACATATTATATCAGGCCCCACGCGTGTGGGAAATCATATTTTCTCAAAACATTTATCGATCAGTACAGTAGTAATTTATTTAAAAATATAATGTGGTGTTACGGCGAGTGGCAGGCTTTATACGAGACTTTATCTTCGTGCAGCTTCAAAAAGGTTTTACCCTGTAAAACTCAAATTAATTATCTTGCCCGTTAGCTTTATCCTAATAATACAAAATTTATTCAGGAGGCCTACGATGATGCAACCAGAAATGCTGATTGTTAACTACTATTTGGTTTAAAAGAGAATTCTGAAGAAGAGCAGCGGGTTCAAATAAATGTTTTTTTCCACGGATTCTTTTAATTATGTTTATGCACCGGTCAAAAATAATAAACTATATATTATAACAGCTATTTTCAGTATAATAACCATTAGGGTGGAAAACAGAAAAAATGATTAATAATCACAGTGCTCACGTACTAAGCCTTTTAGCAACGGCAAAACCTTAAGTGCGCAAGGCATTATAACAAAATGAAGATCCGAATTAATTCGCGCTATCTGTGAATGCTCCTATAACGTATTGCAAAGAAATGTTCCGTTAAATAAAAAGGAGAAAAATAGATTGCGGCAATATAGAAAAACAAATTAGCTATTTGTTAAAAAAGACCGACGCTGAAACAAAAGAAAAAAAACTAATAATTGTACAAAAAGGTGGTTTTCTCACAGCATTGCTTGCACTTATTTTAGGAAGTTTACTGTCTAGTCTGTTTAAATAGCGTTGCACCATGCGAAAAACTTATTTTGATTTCGCCAGAAAAAGTAAATCATTACCAAACTATTTCTAATCTCGATGATGAGATGAAATACATTTTAAATCATAAGAGTAAGAGTGTTGAAGAAAAATGGCCATAGTACAGAGAGGTGTTGCAAATATATTTACATGTTGCTCAAAAAACCACATACAACGATTACAAGGAATCGGGAGCAGGTGGAGGAGGTGAGCGGTGATGATGATGATGAAAGAATAACTACTCTTTTCCCGAAATATGTCTGCATAAAGCAAGATCTTTATTACGCAAATTAAAATAAAACCAAAATATTCATTGGGATGCAGGTGTTATGTTAATATATATGGTAAATTAATCCCCGGTGCTAAGATAGTATATTTAATATCTGGTTTTCTTAGGTGTCGTAAGAAAGAAATCCACCCACCGTTGAATTTTTCCTCCGAATTCTTTGCTGTACTATTAGTAAAAACAAATATACCCTTCGGATATGTAGGTAAGCCTCAATGTATAGAGTATATTCGATACCTTGCAGCTGCTCCCAAAAAACAGATGGAAGAGGAGGAGCCAGTACGAATATGTATACATAAAGCTGTCGGATGGCGCAACTATAAAATACAAAGAAGAAGTTAACTAGATATCTACTACAACCATGCGCACCCCGCATCGTTTTCATCGGCTCGAGCATTATAGATAGTTGTAAAGAAATCAGTGCCTTTACAGCGAGTGGAAGAGTGGTTAAAAGAACAGACGGCATATACATTGCATAAACCTGAGCGAAAACATGTTCAACGCAACCCCTATCTTGTGTTAATTATTGATGACCAGTGTCAGGGGGAAATGGTAGATTTACAAAGTATCCATAAATATAATGCCGGGTACCGCTATATTCTTAAAGTATTGGATCTATTTAGTGGCTATGCATGGGCTGTGCCGGTCCGTAGTAAAACTGGTGAAAATATCATAAAAGCGTTTAAGAAAATATTTGTATCTAGCTCCAGTCGTAAACCTCTACATACAAACATATAAAGGTACAGAGTTTCTAAATAAAACATTTCAAAACTTGATAAAAAAACATAATATTTATTTTTTACAACCAAAAACCCCGATATTAAGGAAAGAATCGTAGAACGTCTAAATCGAAGCTTGAAGCAAAAAAATTTGGAAATATTTTACAGCGAAGAAGACTTACCGCTACATATATGTTCTCTCCCGACTACTTCAGGGATACAGTTCTAGGCCACACGCAGCCCGTAAGTTACCGCACACTAATGTAAACCGAGACATGTTTTAACAAGTGTGAAAGCCCCTCTCACTAGCGCTAGTGCTTAGATTAAATATATAAATAAGGTGATACTGTGCGAATTACTAAGGCAAAACGACATTTTGCAAAATGATACAAAGAAATTTGGACTCTGGAAATATTTAAAATAAAACACATACACTATAAGAAAAATAAAGAGGTTTATGTATTAGTGGATTTAAACGGCAATGTAATTGATGGTACATTTTATGATGGGGAAACACAGGCCCAAAGTTTACGAAATAGATCAAATTTTAAAAGCTAAACGTAGACGTCTGTTTGTTCGGTGGCGTAGTTATCCTGCTTCATTTAATTCATGGATTCCTGTATCCTATTTAAAGAACGTTTAGCAACTTGCACAGTGTGGTTAGATTACCCAATATTGTAAGATGTGCATTAGGTAACTGGCAATAAACACTGGAGTCCGTACTGTCCAGCTGTTAAGTGATGTAGATATGTGTGGTTATAAGACCTTTTTCTATGCATGAAAAAGAATGGTAATAATCATAATAATGCAAAATTGTAAACCAGTATTATATTTGTGTGTATAGCAAAAAATAACCCTTATCTTCATTATTATAGGCATCAAGCGGGTAGTGGCTCTCATGTATATAGAAGTGCATCATACCACGAAGATTATGGTATTGGTAGTTTTCTAGGTAGTTTATTCCGTACCGTATTTCCATTATTAAAACAAGGTGCGAAAAAGTTTGGTAAAGAACTGTTACTTACTGTAATTAATTTGGCTGGAGATGTACTAGATAGTAATAGACCTGTTGAAGAGGCTTTAAAATCACGCTGGTAAGAAGCAAAATAAAATTTAAAAATTAAAGTTCAAAATAAAATAATTCAAGTGCTGCTAGGAGTATCGGTGAAGAGAAAACAAGAGATTTTTGCGACAAAACGTAAAAATAATCAAACAGGTGGTGGTATCAAGAAAAGAAGAGATATTATTTATTAATAATTATGGAGTGTACTATTTTTCCTCACAGTGCTCAGTAAGAGTTCTGTGGAATATTTCCCGCGAAATACTCTGGCGTGTTATACTACAAAATTATATCCCCCTCTCTTGCTGGAGAAAGTTGTGTGGGAAACAGCGGATGTCAATGTACATTATACAGGGTCATTTCTAAATGTTTCCAAATATATTAATAATATGTATTACCGCGCCACGCATAAAGAAAGCTGCAACATAACTAAAGTAACGTCTCAAAATAACTATAAAAGTGATAAATTGAATTCACAGCTAAAAGTGAAAGCTTCGGTTAAACGCATTCAGGTCAGTAGAGTAAGAAAAGATGCAGAGAGTGTGGTAGAAGTACGCCTATCAATCGAATTAGCCAAAAATACTAGGTTTTGATCATATTCAGCAATATAATATAGAACTTGTCAATCATGCTCGTTATCCGCCTGATTTATATAAATAGCTACCCACACACATACATGTATGTTTACAGTGATATTGTAGAACCTCACCTGGTAGGCGATACTATTGTTCCACTACTGCATATTATAAACACGAATATTAAAGAGTATGGTGTTAGTAATGTGCATAACTTTGAAAACCCTCACTATGTCCCCGTGCAGCGTAAACAGATTGATCAAATTATTATTGATTTAGGAGATAGCACAGGTAATCCACTTCCTTTGAAATATGGCAGTGTATGTGTAAAACTACATTTTTGTATACGTGACATATAATACGAAATTATAAAAATAAACTTGTGAGAGTATTAATAGCAGAAAAGAAAAATGCACTATGAGTGTACGAAATCAGAATTAGATCTATTTGTGGGTCTGCCCCCCAAACGAGTATTATAGGTTATAAAACAGTACCATATTAGACGGTGGCGTCAATATCGAATGGTGCTTCGATAGAGTTTGTAGTCTTCGGTCACGCTGATGATTATACTGATTTACCCCATAAAATGCTACATATTAAAGCTAAAATTACTAAAACGGACGATTCTGATTTAACATCTTCCGATAAGAAAATTGGCTCTGTAAATGATCTACTCATCGTAATGCTCAGCAAGGCACAGATATATCTGAATAATCAACTAATTTCCTATTCGTCGCAGACTTGTCCATAGCGCTCGTATATTGAAAAACAGAATTATAACGCGAATGCAAAAACAACTCATCTTCAGACGGCAATGTGGTTAAAAAATACTGCCGGTCATATCGACAGTGTGGCTGCTAGTGGTAATTCTGGTTTCAAACAGCGTTCTCACGGAGTTAAGCCACCCCATTAAAATACTGGGCTATATTCATGGTGATATTTTCAATCAGGAGAAATTTCAGTTGGGTGGTGTACAGTTGCGTGTTAAGCTGATATCGGCCAAAGCCGTATTATGTCTAATGGATGAAGCTGCGGCTGAGGACTGAGTTAGAATTATAGATGCAACACTGCTAGTAAAGAATGTTGATGTCTCGCCCACGGTGAAAATAGCACAAAATAAATTTAGATATTACAAAATCCTAAATTTAGAGTAAAATATCCTATGACAAGGGTGCAGATGAAGACAGAAATTTTACTTCAAGGTAGTATAGACAATACACTTCCAGATTTGTTTTCTGGAGTAGTGCCTAAACGTATTGTTACTAATTGTTACTAATTCAGCTTTCAACGCACATATCATACAAATCAATTTAATTTTAAGCATTTCAGTATGTAATCCTTTATATTGTATGTTGACGGAACTAACGTTCATCTAAATCACTGCAACCAGATTTTAGTAATAAGCTATATGTTAAAGAGTATCCTACGTTATTTACAGGTTCTGGTATTTACTAATCTAATCAAGGTAATGATATTTCGCTTGCCGAATATCCTAATGGTTATACTCTACTGATTTTTTGACTTAACGACTGATTCTAGTTCCGGTGCTGCAGTTCTTCTTAGCCTCCACCGAGAGGGATGTGTACGATTAGAAGTTCATTTTAACCCAGCTTAACCATCGCCTGCAACAGTAGGTATTTACGGTGAATTCTCCTCTGAACTGGAAAATATATATTGATTAAAATAATGTTCAATACTCTTGAACTCTATGACGCATTACAACTGAATTTTCCCAATGGTCCTTCCAAAGGTTTATATCCTGCAGATCAATTACCTGGCTTTATTCATAAACTGCCAGAAGCACTAATTATAAATAGTGATGCTAGTAATATACCCGGCGAACACTGGGTTGCCATTTATATATGTAATACAAATAATTGTGAATATATAGATAACTATGAGTTTCCACAATGTATACACCATCATATAAAGTTTCGAGAACGCAACTGCTTATTTTATCCATGGAGAAATATACGTATTCATGGTGATTTATCTAAATTCTGTGGACACTACTGTTTCCTCTATTTAGCATGTCGTGCATCTGGCTATTCACTACAGGATTTTTAAAATAAATTCTCAACCGCCAGCACTAATGTTAGCGATATTATGCTTTATTCCTTTATGTGAATGGTCCTTGGTGCGAGATTAAGTTCTCCGTAAACCTTATGTGTGTGCGGATGCCAGTTAGATGTGTAATTGTTGCTGTTTTTTTTTTATAAAAGTGACTGTAGAATTTGACATATAATGAAATGTTTTAGAATAATAAAAGGAAATATTTTAAAAACGGTGTTTTTATTAGTTTATCAAAATTTTGCCAACAAATTGGGCAATGGCCTCATACCAAATGTAAAAACAGAATCAAAATATGTCTCACCGCTTACGAGATATACATGGTTAAATATTTAACCCTAGCAAACTGACTTCAGATTTGACATTCGCTCTGCTTGGATAAATAGTATATATTCCTGTTTAATCTCTGCTATGTTAAATACGAGTTGCAAAAAGAGCTTCGTACCCTACCGTGCACTGCTTTAGTATGTCGGCTAGAGTTTCAGCTATGTTAAATAGGGGATGGAAAAGGTTCGTAGTCTTGCACGAAAGCTCTGCTATGTTAGATAGGAGTCGTAGCCTTCTGTGGATTAGCTTAACTATAGACTTCCACAACACATTATACAGCTCGTAGCTTTTTATAAATTGTAACAAAAACTGTGGCACCGCGTATCGTACAGCCATGGAAAATCGATTACTTGATATCAGCGAGGTACGAGAAATACGTGCAATTTTCCACAAAGTGTTCTCAGGTGCCCCCATCCTACTGATCTTCCATTAAACGCACACCAGCATTATATTTTTAGACTTCGACACTTTATTGCAATTTATAGTTACCACCATACATTGCTACAGCGTGACACATAAGAGTGTGTATGACAGTGCCTGTGTATATTAGTACTACGACTACGTTTCCGACAATGTTTGGAGCTTCTATTTGGTCCTGGCCATTATATTCTGAAACTCCTGTGAGAAGAGTCTAGTGGTAAGTTTTGGTGGATCCTCTTCATCCTTTCACGTTCTTTTATAATTCACAATTACATTGTATGATGTCCTTGCTATTTTCATTCAAAAAATAACCAAGGAAAAAGTGGGAGGAACTGACTAGTGAAGCTAAGTTAGATATTTATGTTCATATATATTATAAAGTTTGACAGCAGCTTCGCATTGTGATTCGAACTAATCTCAAATTGTTTAGTTTTAAATCGTTCAAGTGTTTCTATTGTGCACTGTGCATGTTCAATTGCGGATTTTGTAAAATATTGTGCAAGTGTGCATTAGTTTCTTATAACATTAATCCATATCTTATACATCGGTCATGTAACATCGAAATCTGGAGGATAGGATGGTGTTACTGTTTCTATTTGGGGCTATTTGTGTTTAAATATGTTTGACTTAGGGTCTTAGATATGATCGGGTTCGAAAGAAAGAATACTAACACTGGGAAAAAAGTGGAGCCATACGGGTATGCCGATTGATAATTTTATTGTAACGCCCAGTTCACTGGTTCATCTGCGAATCCACCTAATTGAAGAAATGAACGGAAAAGAATTTGCCCCGACTGGTTACTGCATCCACACGAAAGAAATTAGGAAATGTCCAGAAACCACAAAGCACACTATAAATCAATTGAAACAGACTTACCACAAAATGAGAAAAGGATCTAAGTCAATATCAAAATACACAGGATTTACCATACCAACTTTACTAGAGAGTGCCCCTTTTAACTTTGTTTGAACTATCACGAACGCTGACTCAAGGCTGAGTGATGTACACGTTGTGACTACGTTTGAAATCGGATTCCATCTAACCAACTTAAAACTCTTATTTCTTTTATTTCCCGAAAACAAAACGTCTCTGTAAAATTAACCATTGCTTGAAAACTTTCTCACTATAGAAATAAGAAATTACCTATACGAACAGCACATAAATATCGTCATTCCTTATTCTTATTGCTTTGATTTGGACGTCAGAATAATCACCAAAGAGCCCCACATACCACACATGCCGCAGTTGAAATCCGAAGGAAACAATAAGCAAGCTGCA
>JAGDQP010014768.1:26523-44342 GCA_022664845.1 Lepisma saccharinum | reverse complement strand
CTGTTCGCCGAGAACTGCGCAGTAACAATATTCATGGTCGAGTGGCAATGGCTAAACCGTTTATCTCGACCAAATCCGAAAAAGAAAAGGGTTTAAAGAGCATAAAATTGACAGTTGAGGACTGGAAAAGAGTGTGTTTTTTTCCTCAAGCGAATCAATGTGTACTCAATTATCAACAAATGGTCGTATTTGTGTAGAAAACTCGCAAAGATTTCTAGTATCCAAAGTATCTCGTTCCAACTGTCAAGTTTGGCGATGACTTCGTAATGGTCTGGTCTGGGCGGTTTAAATGGGCCCCACCATCGTCCTGATAGGTCATGTTACTGACTGCTATTATGGAGACATTTAAGAACTCTATTTTATAATAAGATAGTGTGCTCTTTCACAGAACCAAACGACGACGAAGTACATTTTCTCTCGCTAGCTCAATTCCCAGACTTAAATATGTACAGAACACCGGGCCATTTCACAGAAACAAATGCTCACAAGAATTCCCGCCTTCAGCATTCTTGCAGCAACACTGGCTTTGTGGTGGATAAACATCGCGTGTGTTGGTTTTCTCGGGTTTCTCCCGTTTCCTTCCACTCTCTTCATTCCACTAATTCATCTCATCGTGATCCATCCGTCCTGAGCCAAAGTTGCCTAAAGACCTTAAAATTCATTTTAAAAAACCCGCAATTGGATGGAAGAGTGGTACAATATTCCACTGGCGACTGTTCAATATTTGCAGAAATCCAAATCCCTAAGGATAAAAGCAGTACTAAGGGGAAATAACTGTAAGAGCCTTTAAATATTTGCAAAGACAAATTAAGGTCCAAATTATTTTTGTAAAAAATATGAATGTTTTCGGACGCGTATATTTCGTCTTACATAAAAGAGGAACTCGAAGTGCCTTTACTTTTTTATGTCCTATGTTTTTCGCTTCTGAAACTATCAATACCCGCTTTCTCTTACATACAAGAATTCTGTAGAACGATGGAGTGAAGGTCCAGATATGAGCGTGTGTGTTTGTTAACTGTAACAGCATTTAAGTCTCAATAAACGACGAACACTTCTCCCTTGGTCTGGTGGTTAGTCGCTAACTTTGGATAGGCATATATATTTATAATTTGGCACATTTTTAAGTTTCCTTTCTGTCCGATAAAAGCTAACCTATACATAAATCGTCTTTTAACCTATTTCTAAAAACTATTTCAATTCTCGAGTTTCCCATAATCTCTTTGTTACTCTATATGTCATAGTTCAGTCACTAGAGTGATATTTTAGTATTCGGGGGGTCCTGGATTCGATACCAGAGCTGACCACCCTGATTGAGGGATTTTCAGTGTTTTGCTCAGTCACACCAGGCAAATGCCGAGATCGTACCTTCAGCTTAGACTCTAGCCGACTCCTTTCCCTATTCATAGTGCGATAGGTGCCTAAAGGACATAAATAAAATTCAAATGAGATACGCCTGGCATATTTAAGAAATTTCCTAGCCATTCATGGAATAAGTACACAGTAAAAAATGGCTGTGTTAATTCAACACAATGTGGTGTCCCAGCGTGACTATCACTTTTGTGTGTTAAATCAACACAACACACGGTGTTGATTTCGGTAGTGGGAGAAAAAAGTTACGGCAGCAGCTAGATTTGAATATGGGTTGCTCAGTTAGAAGCCGAGCGCCTTACTGACTTCGCTAAATTGTCAGACCGAAAAAGCACTAGATTGAAACAGTATAGAGGCTAAAAAATGTTGCTGAACCCCAAACACAAAGAAAGTTACTCTCACGACTTATGCCATGATTCAATCACTTTTCCATTGTTCAATTAGGGATCACAATCCACAGTCATTGAGAATATGTTCCATTTATATAAAAGCAAGCGCAGCATTTGACATGTTGTTACGATAAGAAAGCAGTAATGCTGCTCAAGTGTTTCGCTGTCGCCATCTTGCTTGCTTTCATAGAAATGGAATATTCTCAATGAATGGGAATTCTGGTTGTCAATTGACAAATAGGAAGTGATTAAACCATGGGATAAGTCGTGCAAATAACTTAGTTTGTCTTGGGGGTTCAGCAACATATATTTGATCCCCTACACTGTTTAAATCTATAGTGTAGTCGTTTAATTCAAATGTTGTTCACTAAATAATATCGTTTGCGTCTAGAGCTTCTTGTGTCGGGCGACTTAGCCAAATCGGTAAGACGCTCGACTTCTAACTGGGCAACCGATATTCAAATCTCGCTGCATCCGTAACTTTTTTTTTTCACAGTACCGAAATCAACACCGTGTGTTGTGTTGATTTAACACACAAAAGTGGTAGTCACGCTGGGACACTGCATTGTGTTGAATTAACACAACTATTTTTTACAGTGTATGTTCAATGTCCACCTGTATATAACCTTGGGAAAATTCCAGGCAGGTCCATACTTTATAAATACTTTTTCTTTAGCTTATCCGACTATTTCCACATCCTTGATTTTAGTACACAGCTTTTTAAAAATATTTATTGATATTTTTATTCTCTTGTGCTTTCATATATAAGTATAGTCTTTCATTGCGCAAAAAAAAAAAAATCATTCCTGGGAATAATTCACTTAGATCGGTGGGGGAAAACTTTCTGGTAATGCAGTGATGTCTACCATCCATCCCGGGAGCAGCTATCTAAGATTCGTCTCTAGATTCTTAAGTACGCGGTTTAGCTGACAAGTTTTTAAGTCCGCAATAGCAATTTTAAAGGAGAGCAGATTGAAAGTTGACACTGTTCGGCCTTTCCACGTAGTGAAATAACTTTCAACGCATTCTGTGGCCAAACAATAGAACTGGTACCCACACCGCTTGGCGATTTTATAGATCTAACTGTCTAGTTTTTGATAATATTGTTAGTTCATTTTCAGTCACTATTTCAGTATCCGTAACCAATTGTTTGTTTGTAGTACTTTTTGTGCTTCATTTAAGCATTCGTTGATAACAAACAACATATTACAAATTCTTAAACACTGACTTCAATATTTAAGAAATCAGAGTCTAGTATGTCTACTATGGAAATACTTAAAAAAATTACGAACTGTTTTGGAATTATTTTCTATACTGCATTTCCCATATATACTTTTAAATCGTGTAGAAAACTTGTTAGAATGTTTTCGGTGTAAGAATATACTAAGAAATATTGCACATACGGTCCAGAAAATGTGTTGATATGGAGTTACCTTGTTTGTGATGTATAACCGTTGGCATGGTAACCCGGTAACAAGTAAATATGATGAGAATTTCTAGTTTGAAACGATAAGAGTAGGAGGGTTTGCAAAATGGCGACTTAATGTAAGAACGTCGCTAAAATCTCTCGTGTAAAAATCGTAAATTCAAGAACGTTTTCGGATTGGAACAGAAAAGAACTGGAATAGTTAGTGTACAAAGGTGCTGCAGTGCTTCATAAAACTAGTCTCACAACAAATACAAAATTGGAAGTGAAAACTGCAACAAAGGATTGACTTGTGAACGGCGTGGTAATGAATGTGACTGAAGATTGCGGACTGTAACTATGACGACTAATAAATAACTATCTATAAAATATAATAATTATATAGATGGTTAAGGCTCAATCCAAGTGGTTTTCCCGCCTTTTTCGTTTTACGTCAATTATTCCAATTTCAGTAGAGGAAAACAGAAATTAACTTTCACAGACTGAAGATCATTTCGTCCTTGAATAATGAGTAGAATTGGTTTTATTAAAATATCGATAGTAAACTCAGGATTGTGTGCACACGCTTTTGGGACAGAATAATGTCCCAGAAGTGTCTGCACACAATCTTGCAGTTAATAAATAAATTCTACTAGCATTTAATAAATACTAATTATACTCATTATTGAAGGAGGAAACGAACTTTAGTTCGTGAAAGTTAATTTCTGTTTTCCTCTACTGAAATTTGAATAATTGACGTAAAACGAAAAAGGCGGGTAAACCACTTGGATTGAGCCTTGACCGTTGGACTGTTTAACGTGTAACTATCTTTAAGAAGAATAAACCGACAACAGGATAATGATATCGCAATGTGTATGACCATTAAGAATCAATCCCGCGATAGTAATAATCAAGACAAGACAAGACAAACGATGAGTAAATGGTAAGAGACAAAATACTTAGTGTCTGTAAATGAAGGTACAAATGAAAAACAATGAATACACACCGATTGAGAAGGTAAATACGAAATACGTTTATTGAGAAAGTACGTATTATTAGAGGAACAATTAGTAACAAGTATTTGATACTCTACTGGTAGAAGAGGACCTAGCTTCATGTTGGTATTGGATGGGAAGACTTGTAATTATACTACAGGTACAATAAAGATATACTAGGGTGGGTGTTCCTGTTATGGCCACCCAATACTGTGAGTAAGCTAACCAAAAAATCCTCTAGATGGCATCAGTATCCACAGAAGGATACTGCTAGTGTGTCACGTGATCATTTCTCATCCAGCCAGGTTAAGGAATATAGGATCAGTTGCTTCTTTTGTCCTTTTCCTGTCATCCCTGGGAAGGTGGTTTCCTAAAAGACTTAAGGTTGTTTGCGGTACCTTTTATCATCATTCGATTGGAATAAAATTTTGCATATGATTACTTTTTGATAAGTGATACGAAACCAGAGGGTGTCCTTCCCAAAATTCCAGCATCATAAAATAAGGACCACCCTAGTGGCCATATAATGTACACATGTTCATGATATGGCCACTAGGTAGACTTTTGGAATTTCGATTTTTGGACTAGTAAACTGACTCTTTTCAAGGGGGTAAGATTTCTTTCACGAAAGTCCATTACGCCAAGAAAACAATAAAAAAAAAAATGCTTTGATTTCTTTCAAAATGCCGGTTACGAAAATTCTCAAACCTTAGCATGGCCATATCAGGGACACCCACCTTATCTTTGAATGTAAGTTAGCTGTCTCATAGTTAGACTGTTTATTGATAGAACAAGAGAAACTACAGGCTAGGCCCATGACGACCAGAAGTGACATTTAGAAACGTTAAGCTAATCTATCAATATAGCTGACAACATAACAGGATTTACGAGTATTTTTACATCATTTAAAAAAAATGTTTTGTTGTCGATATTTACTTTCTTTCCAAACAAATTTAAGGTATAATTTAGATTTTAGACTTTAGCTAAATATTATTATTTTGTTGATTTTCATACTTCAGACTCCACATTAGTTAAATACAATCTTCTTTTGTTTTTACAGAATCAACGCCAAGACGACCTATTTCTAACTGACGAAGACATGAATATGTCACTGGATTGGATCGTCACGTTCGTGACAATAGCAGTTGGCTTTGTCGGACTCACTTATTGGTACTTGGTGACACGTTTACGATATTGGGAGAAAAAAGGTGTTCGTTTTGCAAAACCTCATGTCCTGTTTGGTAACTTAAAAGAAAATTTCTTTGGTAGGAAACATGTCTCGCTGATACACGCTGATCTTTACAAAGAATTTGAAGGTGAAAAATTCGGTGGATTTTTTGAACTTCTAAGTCCAGGTTTAATATTCAGAGATCCAGAATTAATAAAAGCATTTCTCATTAAAGATTTTGCTAATTTTCATGATCGAAACTTTGAAATAGATGAAACTGTCGATCCTCTTGGTGGTAAATCCTTGTTTATTCTAAGAGGCGATAGATGGAAGCACCTGAGAACAAAATTATCTCCCACTTTTACGTCTGGTAGAATGAAACAAATGTTTTATCTGGTTGTTGAATGTGCTGAACAACTTAACAGATGTCTTGAGAATCCTGCAAAAACAAAGGAAAATGTGGAGTTAAAAGACCTCATTGCAAGATATACCACTGACGTCATTGCTACATGTGCATTTGGAGTCGAAGGAAATGCTTTAAAAGACCCAAATTCAGAATTCAGACAAATGGGTAGAAAGTCTGTAGATCTGAAGGGGTTCCGCCGTTCGTTGGAATTTTTTATTGCATTATTTATGCCAAGTTTTGCGAAATTCTTTCGTCTAAGCACTACTCCCCGTGACGTGGAACACTGGGCCAGATCACTAGTCATTAACACTTTGGAATATCGAGAGAAAAATAAAGTAAAACGGAACGATTTTGTTGACATGCTCATGCAAATAAGGAAGAAGGGCCACCTTGAAGATGAGGTGCAAAATGGACACTCAAATGGAGCTGTTCCTTCAACTACCGATTTTGCTAACAAGAGTGAAGGTAAGATTATATGTATCAATGTTTCATTTCTTACCATCCTTTTTACTCAAAGTTTCGTTTACATTTTCTTCTGTTACTGTTCTTTCATTCTTTCTGTATTCATGTAGATTTCTTTTCCTTCTCCTTTAACTTGTATTTTACCCTGCTAATCGCAGTTTGCATGCTGATTTCTGCAACCATTGCTTACGTTATTGGAGTTCATTGAAGTTCTTCAACCTTTTCTTACCAATTGTTCTGCTTCGCTTCTTCCTCTTTCTAAACTTGTTATTTTTGTTTATTACATGAATCTCTAGCAGCACAAGTCAATAAACCAGAAGCAGAGGGCGATTGCATTGGCTCGATGACTTGCCCTGCTAGGGGCAGCAATTTCGGATTTTATTTCAACCATTTTTATATAGCTTAAATGTTCAACATTCTTTTCCTTATATGATTTTCAGTTTCTCTTGTGTGTTTACTTTCGTATTTATTTTTGAATTTGATATTTTAATGGCCTTAAGGTATCTATGGCTCTGTGCGGTGTAGGGTAACGGAAAGGATGCGGGAAGTAATCGAGCAGGGCCTAAATTGAAAGTATTTTCGCAGCATTTGCCTCGTGTGACTGAAAAAATTAGTAGACAAATATCGGGCGATGAGCTGCTAGTATGGAGAAAAAAACCTGCGGAATACAAAGCCAACGCTGTTTCAATTCAGCTATGGTCAATCGGTATTTCACGCTTGCTTTTCTTTGTAAGAAAATGGACAATTATGTAATATTATTATTTTTTTTATTTCAACCTTTGACGTAAGAAGTTATTTATGTAAACATTATATGCCGAGTACGGAAGCCAAGGGATACAAGTAAAATTAACGACAAAGAAAGACAACCCGAGATATATGTGAAACAAAATTGTCATATTTTGTATATGGACACAGTAAGATACAAGGTTTCCTTGTATAAACTATGACAATTTTATAGAGAGGGACAAAAAATGACAAATGTGTGTTACATATATTTCGGGTAATATAATTATAAAAGATTACCTTGAACTTTTTTTTTTAATTCGTCAAAGTAACTTGTATCCCTTTGTTTCTGGACTCCTCATTAGGGTGAGCCGATTCTTTTTCTCCAGGTATTGGGATTCGAGTTGTCATCGAAAGTTGTGCACTGGTACCAAATAAAGCCATGCCAAATATGGCCGTCCTAAAACAATATTTAACCGGGCCCCTGGACCCCTAAAAGGCCCAATTGTTTTTTGTATTTTTCGCAAAACAAGTAATTAAAATATAATACCAATTTCCACATGTTGCAGTTTGAGTAGTATTGAAAAGTTGTGCATTGGTACGAAATTTAGCCATGACAAATGGGGCCGGTTTTTGGCTGTTTTCAAACTAAAATTTTATCGGGCTCCGGACCCCAGCCAAATATTTTTTTTTATCCGGCTGTGTTTCGGTGAAGAAACATAATGTAACATTCTACAACTTTTGCAGGCATTCTACTCATACTCACATTTCTAAAAAAAATCAACCGTTTATGATCCTTTTCAAAATTAACATTTTCTCGGTCCTCCGGGGTCCGGCTAAATATTTTTTGCTCTGGATTTGTTTCGGCGAACAAGCATAACATACATTCTAGAACTTTTGCACCTTACTCAAACTCAACTATCTAAAAAAAAAAATTAGGTGGGTCCAGAATGGTCGAAAAAAATATATTAGAAACTGTAGTGTGTTTGTTCGCCGAAACTTAGCCGGATCAAAAAATATTTAGCCGGTCCGAGAAAATTTTAATTTGAAAACGGCCAAAACCGGTCATATTTGACATGGCTTCATTTCGTACCAATGCACAACTTTTCATAACTACTCGATCCCCAACATGTGGAAACTGGTATCATATTTATATTACTTGGTTTGCAAAAAACAAGTGTATACTTTAGGGGTCCAGGAGCCCGGTCCAATATTGCTTTAGGACGGCCATATTTGGCATGGCTTTATTTGGTACCAATGCACAACTTTTGATGACAACTCTAACTCCAATATCTGAAGAAAAAAATAATCGACCCACCCTACTGCTCACTAAGTGACTGGCTTCGTCAGTATCTGTGGTTCTTACCTGCTAAATTAACTATGACGAACTTAACGAAAAATTATTTTCAATCTCCTTGAGGATTATTCAATTTAAATGCCAAATCGAAATTTTGCATGTGGGGTCAAACTTTATTATTTGCTTTATTGTAACTGTTCTAAGCAAGATATAATAGACTTTTCAAATAGTTTTTAAAACAAGTTCTCTCCATTGTTCCAGAATTTACTGTCGATGATATCGCTTCTAACATACTACTGTTCTTTGTTGCTGGCTTTGACACAAGTTCCGCAACAGTGAGCTTTACACTGTATGAATTGACTTTACACCAGGACATTCAACAGAAGTTAAGAAATGAAATTGACGCCGTTCTGGAGAAACATGGAGGGAAAGTTACCTACGATGGTGTGCAGCAAATGGAATACTTGGACAAAGTGGTTTCTGGTACGAATTGTTCTATATGTGCTTATTATTTTACTCCCTTGCCTAATGGCGGAGATTTTGCATTAACAGTTTCTACTGAAAACGCAGAGTGAGTGCTTACTGTTGGCATGCCAACGGTGGGATGATAACTAGGAGGTATGCCCTGATTCTACCTTCCAAATTTTGTGTTTGTAGCACTGCTTACAGAGACGGGCTATTCCAATTCTAGTTGAAACAGTGTCACTTGCGGTAACCTGGACTGACTCCTAAGTCCCACCCAATTAGCCTACTTACTCCAATCAAAACACTGCTCTCGGTTGGCAAAGATGGCGGCAAGCCTGGTCCAATTGACCCGGTATTGACCGGAGTGATCTGACTAACCTTGTGATCCGGCAATCCAATGATCGAATATTAATGACTCACAGCACACGATCACGCGGTAATTTGCACACCCGTCAGGATATTTTTGTTCCTTCCGGGGATTCAAGATTATTTACATGTTATTAACTTTTGGCGTCGATTTTAGTGTGCTCAGTAGGTGACCCTGTCTCGGCCACCCCCTGAAAGAAACACTATTCAAACGCAACAGCGATTAATAAGTTAAGAATAAGATCTCCGGGTTGAAATCGGATCACCGGGTCAGGCCCGGTGTAGACTCGTTGATCCGACGACTTGGTCCAAAATTTTATCTGAATGACTTGGTGCTCGTTTCAACTCTGATGCCAATCATGCTCAACGCATACCAGTGGCCCCGATATGGAACCTATAAGGAGTGAAAGTGGGGCCATGGTTCTTAAGATTTTTTATGTTTCAGGTGGGCAGCTTGTGTTTTTTCCATTCTGTTGAATCCCATATTTGTCTGCCACATAAATACATCTGAATGTTTTATCACTTCCAATGTCTAATTGTCACGTGCAGGGGTTTCGGCAGGATTTTCAGTTTCGGGGAGTGTAAAGTCAAAATTGGGAGGGTGTAATTGAAGTCTTGTAAGGTTTCTAGCGATTTTCCCAGTAAAAAAATAAAGTTGGGGGTGTTGTCGAGACTTTGGAGGGTAAACATTTCCCTAAAGGGGGTCTGGTGGAATCAGTGGTCACGTGAAATCCACCCCTACCAGCACTGGACGTCCATTGTGCGTCCATATCATATGCAAGTACTTTCATTGCATAGCCTTGAACACACTGAACATGATAATTTTATTTTTTGTACAATTTATCAAATAACTACTTATACTTGAAAAGATTTTCTATTTCTATGAATAAATGTCGTTAGTTCTAAATATATTACATCAATTGTTTCAGGTTGCCCAACCGCCATTCGGAAACGCAAAATATGAAACTTTGTGACCAAAGAATGAATTTTCGAAATCAAGATTAGCTCTATCAATATCTTGAATTATTTTAGAATTCAAAATTCTTGATATGCTAACGAACTCATTGTTTTTCACAACAATATTTTTTTTATAAAGTCATGAGTTCTCAAAATTCCGTCGTTCTCAGCTGCCGCCATTTTCGATTTCGGGATTAATATTTTCTGATTCCAGAATTTCACTGAGCACCCTTCGGAATTCCCATATGTGGAATTTCACGAAAGTCCAATGATATTTTCGAATAAGACGTTTTAGGCTGCTACTAACTTGGATTTCGGAACTCGAAATATTTCTACTTCATAACCAAACTCAGTATCGTAAAACATACTCTTTAACTAATTATTTCAATTAAATACGATGTTTGACTCTATGCTTGTATTTGAAGTTTATCCTGTGGACGAAATTACCAATAATGCAATGTTCGTTAGCTGATATTGATTCAGCACAAGAATTCCATTTAATTATATTGAATTAAAAATTCGAAGTCGAATTGAATTTATTTCTTGTAATTAGACATCTCGGGCTCAGACCAAATAAGATTGTAGGCAATTGTAAAGCATTCTAAGCGTATAACGAACAAACAACAACAAATTCAGACTATTTCTTTCTTTCTCCACAGAAACACTGCGGAAGCATCCACCGGCTGCAATTGTACAAAGTCGTATTTGTACGAAGAAATATACAATCCCAGGGACAGACGTGGAAGTAGAACCCAATACAACAGTATACATCCCCGTGTTTGGCTTACATCACGATCCAAAGTATTATCCAGAACCTGAGAAATACGATCCTGAGAGGTTTAGCGAAGAAAGGAAAGCAAGTCGCCCCAATTACACATATTTGCCCTTTGGTGATGGGCCCAGGATTTGCATAGGTAGGTGGTGTTTTATACTGTTTCAATTAATAATGGAAATACTATATGGCTGTTAAATTAGGCATAATTGCATTGATATATTAGTGTTTGGGAACTAAACTAGACACATCAGCCATAAAGTCTTTTGTGCACTCCAAGATGTAACCTTATTCTAGTTCTACGTCTTCTGTGAGATTTAGGGCTTTCGGAACAAAGTTAGCGAGTTCTGTATCCAGTGAGTTGAGTCTCTCGAAGGGTTCAAGAGCTGAGCAGTCGAGGCGTGTGTGGCTTGCAGTTTCGATGACCTACCGCACAGTCAACAGAGGGGTTCTTTTTAGTATAGTCCCATTGTCTGTAGATATTTCCTACCCAGTTAGAGATCCAATCACTTTCCTGATTTTTCTCCTGCGTAAATATGTTAGGGATTTTCTCATGAGGTGATTGGGTTCGTCAGTTCTGACGTGCCTTAGGCAAGAGAAATTTGCCCATTGTCACAGGTGGTCCTCCTTGGCCCAGTGATGAATGTTCGAACAAATGTCTATGTGACATTTGTGTGTTAATGGAGTTAGCTACGAAACTAAGGTATCTTGTGAGTCCTTGATATGTATTTGCACTTGGATTGAGCATATTGCGACAAATGGCCACGGTATTGAGAAATCTCTGGAGGGAAATACACTACAGAAAACAATGGAAAAAGTTGCGGTTACATAGCCTTCCCGTGAATGAGCTTAAACATTGTGTTGGACTTATGGATCAAAAGTGTATGTTTTAACTAAAGATTTGCAGATTACGCAGTCTGGTTCTGAACCGTTGAAGGTTTGACTAACGCTTGCTTTTGCCAAAGGGTCAGTTTCTACATTCCCATAAAATTCGCTGTGACTCGGTATCCGTTGTAATTTGACGAAGTCACTACGAAAAAGGCTTTCCACGACTTTTCAGCATTTCCAAACAAGTTTAGAATTAGCTTGGTAGGATTATATTACTTTTAAAGCTGCTTTCTTGTCAGAGAGAATGAGATACGTTCCTCCTTGTATCCTCCGTTTTCGCACAAGTGCAGACAGTTAAGAATTGCTAGGATTTCCGCTTGGGAAACTGTAGTATATTCTCCCAACCTCATGGTGATTTTTAGTCAGGGATGAGTTACAAATATGACGCTCCTGTGAAAATTAGGTAAAAAATTCTTAAAATCATTAAACTTGGTATACGTACAGTATTTGACGACTCAAGTAAAATCAAACTTATGCTACGGCCGCCATCTTGGAAAATGGCAGCCAATTTTTTTTTCAGTTTCGCGGAAACTAAGCATCACACCGAAAAAGTTTCAAATGAAGTTTGTTCAGCATGAAATTGTCAATCTTTTTTGTAATCACAGTTCCTTTTTTTTTCATTTTACCAATCGTAAAAAATGACATCAAAAGAAAACGACTTTTTTTTCTCAGAAACCAAAATCCTGAGACCGGTTAAAGAATCTTCAAAGTATAAGATTTGGTATATGAAAAGTACTTCGCCATGCAAGTAACATATGAAAAGTCCCCGCAAATCAAAGTTGTGCTACGACCGCCATTTTGGAAAATGGCGGCCAAAATTAAGCCTTTTCAATTTTCGCGGAAGCTAAACTGATTGTCATAATATTCTATTTTCATTTAGCACTTTTAAAATAATGAAGGTAGAAATTAATATCCACAACATAAACTGCTCGCAAAAGTTTTTTTCTGAATTGATTACACAATATTTCTTGTGAAGAAGTAGCAGTCATAAATGATAACATCAATACACAAAATGTAGGCACTAAGATTTAAATATCATAAAATTGCAAGTAATCTTCACTCAAATTTTAATATGTTTAAAAAAATTACCAAAAGGTTATGTACAAAAGTACTGTTTTCTGAGCAGAAAATATTGCATTTATAAACTTGAACAGATCATTATTGTGAACACGTGGGATTGATTAAATGGCAAAAAAAAAAAAAATCATAATTTTATGCTGAACAAGATTTATTCAAAACTTTTTTTTCGATGTGACACTTAGCTTCCGCGAGAACTGGAAAAATAAAAAAAAAATTTCGCCATTTTGCAAGATGGCGGCCGTAGCACAAGTTTGATGTTTGTGAACTTTTAGGATGTTACTTGGGTGGCGAAGTACTTTGTAAATACCAAATCCAAATATTAAATACCAAATACCAAATTGGACTTATAGTTCCAATAACAGGCCAACGTGGCACAAGATGTGTTTCCATGATAACTGTTTCGATAATACTTTTGGGGTTATGGAAACAGCTCATTGACGATCCTTTCATGTACAACAAAGACTCGTCCTCATACAGGAAACGAAGTTGATATTGGAATAGTCTGAATAAGAGGATATTGAAACGCTTGACTAACCTGCACATAAATCTATTCTCTGCCCTACAGAACAACTTTGATAGATTACTTCATTTAGCTACTAAATTCCGTCTTATCCCGTCTAATGCTTTGATAAACCAGAATAAACAGAGCCAAGGGAGCTACAGGATATTCACAAAGAAATAATGGGTTCTCGTAACGGAATAGGAATAATTATTTACCTCACTCGAGTGTAACTTGCGTCATAAGGAAAAAACAACTGAACAAGTTTCAGATACGTTAATGACAATTGGATTATGCTCATTCGTGACTGGTCTGAAAATGACACAGGACAACTATATTTTCCAAATACACACAACTGCAGAAATATGTGCGTACTCCTCAATAGTGCTGATCCACTGCAGTGGCGTACTACAAATGGCAACGACAATCTTCTGGCGTGACCACCCCGTTCACCAGATCTCTCACCGTGCGATTTTTTTTTCTTTAGGAATTCCATAAAGATACAGTTTACGTACCATGATTACCCAAGTGCATTCAGGGCTCTCCTGGATGGATAATGCACTTTAGGCCATGACAAACAAAAAGCTTCGTTCAATATGGAAGGAAATTACCATGAGCATACTGAAGAACTCGGAGTATCGCATCTTATATTGGCCAGTTGCTCTTCCCAATGTCAGAAGTTACAGCCGTTTAAGGTAATAAATAACTGTGTCATTCACTTACGTAACCACTAATCTTTGGTACTTACTCTGTATTTTTTTTGCAACATACAGAGTTAAGTAATTTCGGTGATTTAACATCAATAGTTACAATATACACTTTTGTATACTCACATATTGTACTTACATGTGCAACTATTATGTTCTCATATTTCTTAATTTGTTTCAGGCATGAGATTTGGTCTAATGCAAGTGAAGGTTGCTCTTGTACATTTGCTATCCAAGTATCAGTTCCTGAAATGTGAGAAGACTCCCGTTCCTTTGCAATATGATCCTCGTCAATTCGTTTTGGATGTTAAAGGAGGCGTCTGGGTAAAAGTTGTCCCAAGAAGTTGATGATGTGGATTACAATGTGAAAGACTTTCATCTTCTTTCTACAAGAAACAGTGAATATATGGAACAGTTCTATCCCACACGTATTACGTGTTTGTTATTCTTCCTACGATATCCAGCTGTTCGTTTCCCGTCGTTTTCGTCTCGTATCAGTATTGTAAATCGGTTTTATGCTGTTATAGCTGTGAAACGAACGGTCACATCATATAAATATGTCTCTGATGGTCAATATATTTTTACTGTAACAGTAAATGTATTTGTACGAAGAAGCCTCAGTTTTTTTTTTTTTTTACAAAAGGTATCTCCAAGCCGAAGCTGTAAGCGAGTTCACTGTAGAACTTGTGGTTTTATTTTACAGTACGGTTTCAAAAAAACAAGAAACAATTTTAAAAAATGGACAGAAAAATTGGTAGCTACGGGAATCGAAACTGGATCTGCCTGCCGACTGACTGATCCACCAATGAGTGACAATCTCTATCGCAGTGACCTCGAATCGAGCCACGGTCTCTTAGTTGAAATGATAGCACAGGGAAATAGCAGTCGGCCGGTAGACAGACTTTCGTTCGATTCCAGGCAGGCTATTCCCAACAAGTCGTGACGTGAGCCAGAGCGTGGTTGTCGGCAAAACAAGTGTAGCAACTACGTTTTAGCATTACCTTCGATACTAGCGACACTTGTGCGTAGACGCATCATCTTCCATATTTCATTATTTTCAACCGGCAACACTGTGTCACGGGACCTTATTCCAGTCAAGGCGGCGCGATGCGTTAGATGGCACTACGAGTTCTTGTTGATACTAAGGGTAGTATAGAGAGTTTCGTTTCTAGTTTTATTCTATGATCTGTCCGCAATCAGGCTCACATATCGCCTTGTCGGAAATAGGGAGTGACCATTCTTTCTACCGTTTTTCAAGATAATTTCATACACAGCATGCCTGTTTAAAGGGAAATCAACATTTGATGCAAGTTGTGTTGTTTAATTGTGAAACAGTGTGTGTATACTTTCAACATGTACACTTTGATTTTATGTGTTTTTGTAATAACGTTAGAATATTTCAAAGCATTGCATTGGTATCAATAAATTATAAACCATTGCAGTTGTTCTTTTTATATTGTGTTATTCCATCAGACTGAGTGCAGTTGATTCGATTTACTAACATTGTTAGCTTATGAACACAAAACGTATAGTATTGAGACCTATCTAGAGAATACGATTTTTATAATTTTTTCTACGGTGTTTTCCATGGGTAATGTTTTCATGAGTCGCCTTTTCCTAAATGATAAAGCCTAGCATGGCAAAATTGCCGTCATCTACCTTATGTGACGTACACAGACATCTCTGCTCCTCCTACAACTAACTATCTCCGTGTGCGCATAGCGTAATACGCAGAGAAATAATAACACTGTGATACATGTAGAAAGCTATAATTAGCGTTCGCCATAGGATTCTATGCTGGGCAAGATCGAGCCAGTTTTCGTCACAAACACTTAGGTACTTCTCGAAGATATTGTCTTCCTAACGTCGTTTCGGTCTTCCCAACGATCTCTTTGTTTCGATTTCCAACCAAGATGGAATATAGTGTTCGTTTTTCTCCCATCCTAGCTACATGTTCTGCCCATTTCAGTCATCGCGATTTCATTATTCTTACAGCATCGGGTGAGTCATACAGTCGCAAGTTCTTCATTATGTAGTCTCCTCTATTCCCCAGTCATCTCGTTACGGTTTGGCCTATATAACGTTCTCAAGACCTTCTTTTCAAACACTCGTAATTTATGTTCATCTGCTAGGGTCGTATTGCAACTTTTGCAGCCGTAAAGTATTACCGGCAAAATAACCATTCTGTATATTTTCAATTTCAACATTCTTGATATTAATCGAGAGGTTTCTGGACTGAATAGAAACACGCGTTACCAGATACTAAGCGATATTTTATTTCTTCCGTGACCTCATTTTTGCTTGTTACATATGCTCCCAAGTATTCCTGGGCCAAAGTTGCCTAAAGGCCTTAAAATTAAATTCAAATTAAAATACACTCCTAAGCATTTAAATTTGTTTGCTTTCACTATGTATAATTGTTATATATCTATTTCCGCTACTCCCTGTGTTTACGTTTGTTATCATATTTACCTATAGACCTATCTTATCGCAAGCTTCTACTGAGACATCGGTGTTACTTTGTAGTGCATCTATATCTTCCCTATTAAATCTACATCAACCAATGCGAACAGTTGTATACGAATGATTGATTGAAACCGTTCAACGTGAGTCACTTTTTGTCCTCTTTTATTTTTAAAATCGCATATTCCAAAGCACAGTTACACAGTACTGGTGACAAGGCATCACCTTGTTTCAATCCGTTGCTAATCCTAAAACTATCTGACATAGGTTATTATCTATCCGTACTCTACTTATGAGCTCGCTGAAGTTCATCCTCACTCGCAGAACCAATTTTTTTTTTTTCGGAATTCCAAATCGTACCAGGATAGCTTTTGTCCTTTTATAGAATCCTAAGCTTTCTTAAAATAAATGAATAACTGATGAAGAGTCATTGTATTCACATTTCTTCTCGAAGATTTGTCTCACGACGAAATTCTGGTCCAACGTGTGTATTTCTTCTAAATCCACATTGGTGATCTCCAGTTATTTCATCTACGTATACGCTTAGGTGAGTTAGCAGGATATTACTCCACACTTTGTAACCGACAAGCCACGAGAAGGGAGACCTGTGCAACTGAACAACCATGCGCTGCGAGCAACAGTGGAGGCAAATCCAATGGAAGCTGTTGGACTGTCAAGCGATCTACATGTCACCCATTCGATCGTTCATCTTCATCTGCAGGACGTTGGATACGTGTCGAAACTCGGAAAATCGGTCCCCATGCATTAACACCTCAACAGAAGCAGCAGTGAGTTGACATCTGCAGTTCCCTGCTCATACGTCACAGACGCAAGACATTT
The DNA here is from genome assembly GCA_022664845.1 of Lepisma saccharinum. Lineage (NCBI taxonomy): Eukaryota > Metazoa > Arthropoda > Insecta > Zygentoma > Lepismatidae > Lepisma > Lepisma saccharinum. The sequence continues at coordinate 27,092 of JAGDQP010014768.1, read as the reverse complement.
CTAGACAGAATTGTGACAGGGGATGAAAATGGGTCCTCTACCATAGCATTACACACAAACAGCAGTGGTTACCTAGAGGGGTATAATAATGCCAAACCATTTATCATTCCAGCGCGTGACCCTGGAATCCAGAAAAAAAAATGTATGGATTCCAGTGTCAAACACTGGGGTGGACTCAGGAACTGAGCCAAAACAGGATCTCCACCCCTTCAAAGTGATTTTAAGTGCTTGGTGGGATATCCGTGGATAATCCTTTTGAGCTCTTGCCACGAAACCAGACCATCAATGCAAATGTATACTGTCAACAGCTTGAACGTCTACGGACTACATTGTTGGAGAAATATCCTGCTCTGGTTAAATGCAAAATATGCTCATCCACGGTAATAACGCGCGCCCACGCACGGCAAGAAGGACTCGTGCTAAGATCGAGGAATGTGCTGGAGAAATTCCCTCACCCGGCGTTTTCACCAGATATTGCACTAACAGACTAGGTCACCAGGTCTTTTCGCAGCATGCGAAACCAGCTTTCCGGGAAAACATTGCAAAATGAGTATGACGTGCGACGAACA
>JAGDQP010014768.1:4199-21523 GCA_022664845.1 Lepisma saccharinum | reverse complement strand
TTTACCGCAACTGCATACTTACTTCCTTATTTACTCTACGGCTTACGGAACTCGCAAGTTCATCGCCGAAGTAACAAACATTTTCCATAGCATTCAATCCTGAGCAAGATCAAGCCAGTTTTCATCACGAACACCTACTTCTCAAAGATCCCTTCTTACATTGTCTTCCCAACGTCGTCTCAGTCTTCCTAATGGTCTCTTTCCCTCCGGCCTGCCCACCTTAGTCGTCGAGATTTCATTATTCTTACAGCATGGGTGTATCGTACAGTCCGTGAAGTTCTTCGTTATGCATTCTTCTCCATTCCCCGGTCACCTCGTCCCGTTTCGGACTGTATATCTTTCTCAAAACCTTATTTTCAAACGCTCGTAATTTATGTTCATCTGCTAGGGTCGTATTCCAACTTTCGTAACCGTAATGTATTACCGACAGAATAACCGTTCTATATATTTTCAATTTTAGCTTTCATGATATTAATCGCGAGGTCAGGAATTTCTGGCCTGAGTAGAAACATGCGTTGTCCGATATTAAGCTACTTTTTATTTCTTCCGTTACCTCGTTTTGCTTGTTACGTATGCTTCCAAGTATTTAAATTTGTTTACCTTCTCTGTGTTCTCATTCTTAATTATTATGTTCTTATTTCCTTCATTCGCAGTGTTTCAGCTTGTTGTCATGTATTTTGTTTTCTCTATGTTTGCCTGTAGACCTATCTCATCGCACGCTTTTACTAAGACATTGGTGTTACATTGTAGTGCATCTTTATCCTCCCCTCTTAAATCTACATCATCTTATACGAACAGTTGATTGAAGCAATTTAACGTTAATCCCTTTTTTTGTCTTCTTTTATTTTCTGAATCTAACGGAAAGTTAAACAGTAATGGCAACAAGGCATCAGCTTGTTTCAATCCGTTGCGAACCTTGAAATCATCTGACGTTTTATTATCTACACCCCTGCTACCCCTAGTACATACTTATTATAAATAATAATTTAATTTATACATATTAAAATAAAAGTCGTCTACTTTGCCCATTTGGTCGAGCCAAATTTGGTTGCCTCCATCTTGGAATTGAAAATGGAAAATTTTGATCTCCGAATCAAATTCACCATCTTTCGAAATATCTAAATGTGATATATCACGAAAATTGAAGTACTAGTACTAAACTTTCAGTGCTGTCAATTGGAAATACTGATGACGTAATCATATTATATGTTCATTAGTAGGTTGAATAAGACCAAACGGTACTAGCTTGGGTGACAGAGCGTTGCCTTAGCAATTAGAGGATCTTCAGAACGATTCCATCGACTGTCCATCTTGACTTGTCCTCCAGACAAATGACAGCCAACAACCTTGCAACGTCCTCACCGTTACCCTTTTAGGCCTGAGCCAAAAGTTGCCTAAAAGACTTAATAAATAAAGAGTCCGGGGAAAACAATGGTAACCCTCATTAAAAAAGTAGTTGAGTACAGAAATAGAATGGTAACACTCATATGTACTGACTGTAGAAAGAGCTCAAGTGAAACACAACAAACAATGCCATATAGTGGCCATTTCTTTATGGGAAGCCCAATAAGCCAGCATAGGAGAATGAATTTTCCGACCGTAATATCTCAACTCATGCTCAGTGTGGGTTACCATTGTTTATCCCCAGAAACCTTCAAATCAGGAAATAAATAACAGTAGTTACTAAAACAGATGCTTGAAAGAACACATAAATACAAATGAATTATTTTATTGTTTTCACTTTAACATTTTACAAATTATAACAGTCTGCAAATAATACAATTAATATTAATTAAAAATACAATGCAAATATATACAAAGACTATATGTAACAAGTTGAAGATCAAAATCACATGTATAACAAAACATTGCATACGTACTGCAGAAAGAATGTGCAGCATAATTGAGAGAAATATTACAAAATAAACGCTGAAACTAAAACTATGTAACAAAAACTGTAATTTCTTGTGTCAAAACTTCATAGCTCAAATGCATGTAACTGATAAGATAAAGATAAAATGAATTGTAAGGGCGGTAACAGCACTATGGCTTATGCCCGTCCCGAGGCAACTAATTGAGTAGTTCTTAGTTCTTCCAGGAACAATGAGAGGAACCTGAAAATCTCATCAGCTAAACCATTCAACGAAAGTGCAAGTCCCTATTGTAAGCAAGGTGCAAGGAAGAAAAGGCACGTATAGATGAAAGGGTAGGTGGTAGTGGCCGTGTATACCACTTTTCTGTTAAAGCAGAATCTGAGGTAAAGTACGGAAAGTTTTAATCAGAGAAAGAAAATGAAAATAGTCAACCAAATTCAAGGCAAAGTTACTTTAAAATGTATCAGTAATGGTATCTTCCTCTTTCGCTTGATGATGTTGTTTAAAAGGTCATACTATGGTCAAATTTGCTTCTAAATTTTGTAAAAATGGAAAGCCAAATGTATCTCCTATACATCCACTGTGAACGGCGCATGGCGGATGTGGAGGTAGAGTTCTACATGTTTTCGACCTACGGTGCGAAGTGAGGTAGGGTGATCATTCCCACGCTCGACTGCCTTTACCTCTCCAGAAGAAGTACCAAATCCTCTACTCAATTTGAATTTGATCCGAGGCTGAGTGCATTTCAAAGGAACCTCCAAATTATTTCACACTTACACGCACCAAAACTTTTTCACGCAGAAAGGTCATTTCCTTATTTACATTAATGGAGTTTGTTTATATATATCTAACACCTAATACGTCATAGGCCTCAAGAGAGGAGGCCTGTAGACGAGCAGTCTTCCAGGAAGAGCAGTGAGGAACGTAGTGGTCAGAACCTCTATTGTAGTGACATACTGACAGCCGCTTCGTGGAAATGAGCAAACCCTGTAAAAAGCAGTCAGGAGAAACAACGACTCGAACCTCTTCCGCCTGCGCAATACTGACTTGCAATCAACAACCTACCCTTTTAGAAATGGAAGATACAGTCCACAGTGTGAACCACATTAGAGAATGGAGAAATACATGAACTGTATATTAAGAGTCACGCATGAAGTAGCATGCGCTCAAAATTTGTACATGTCTTAGCTTTTCTCGATTTTCCTTAAATAGGTAAAACTGTCATCACCTATGAGGTAGTGAAAGAGACAATTGTTCTAATGATTTCAAAATTTCCTTATCTCGTTTTCTTACGCATAAAAAAGTGTATAATGTCACCGTTAGGAAGTTCTCGGCATTACTTTTAGCCAGATGCCACCTTTAGCTTCTAACGCGAGTGGAAGAGGAGCATACTCCATTGGAATAGGAGTCTTCTCACATTGAAGTATCTTGTATTTGGACAGAATATACACAAGACCAACCTTCACTTGCATAAGAGCAAACCGCATGCCTGAAAGAGGAAATAACAAATATACATAGGTTAGTATAGTAACATTTACACATACTAACAGGTGAACTTAAGTCCATTAATATTATACATAATCAACGTAAAATAAATGTAGAATTGGGATGAGTACTCTGGTAAATGTCTTTTTTTGCGGTCACCAAATGCTTTCCAGAATATGTTGAGTTCGTGTTTTTGCATTTGAAGACCACAGGAAAAGAAAGTGCTTTGTCCGTTTTTGGCAAAATAGAGATAAGAAAGAGTGCCATCAAGCTCTTTCAAGGACTTTTTTTTTTATATAAACAAGTTATCATGCATGAACATGCGTATTCTGTCTCCTACAAGTAAATCTTAATTCCATCTTAACATGCAGTTCTAATTCTGAACTTTTAAAACGCTCTCCTGTAAAATCAAGATGAACAAAGCACATTCTTTTCCAGTGGTCTTCATTTGTAATTCACGTTTTCTGTTTGCGTGATGGAATTTCGAACACCAACACAATTAAATATAGAAAAGGCTCTAGAAGAGAACCTTGAGGAATGCCATTATGCTTTGAGCTTCGGCTGGAATTGAATTGAATTTATTTTAAGGCCTTTAGGCAACTATGGCTCAGGACCTATGGATGACGATGGGATTAATTGGTTGAATGACGAAAGTGGGAGGAAACGGGAGCACCCTGAGAAAACCCACGCACACGGTGATTGTCCACCACAAAACCCACATGGCATGAGCAGGGATCGATCCGACGACCCCTAACCACCAGAGGTGAGCGCTAGCTTTCGCTGGAGCATATAGTGTAGCGACCGCGTGTACCATCGGAAAACTTCCTTTTTGAAATGTGTCCGAAGTGTCTCCATAAAGAATATCCTAGTACAAGATTGTATCAATGTACTTGGAATAGAATTCGTGTACAAAGAACAAAAGCTGACGTCAATATTTGCTCAGGAGAATACTCAAACTTCAGATATTAATGGCAATGCACCATTACAATACGTTTCTCTAATAGTACAGTGTCGTGCGTTATACAGGGTGATTGATTAATGCATGCAAAATGTTGAGGGCAAACTCCTGACAGCAAAAGTTTCTTTGAAGAAATTTACAATTCTACGTAGTTTAGATTTATAGCCTCGCTCAAAGTTACGACGACATCGTCACAAATGACGTCATATCTTGACAAATAACGACGTAAGCGATATCGGCGTATCAAATTACAATTGAAGTAGTACCCAATAGATCCATGTTTATGAATCAGGGAGTGTCGCGTCATTGTCATTGGTGACGATGCTGCGTTAACTTTGAGCACCCTAGCTCCTAAACTTTTCGAAATTTCTTAAAACGGGCTTTAGTTGTTTTAATGTGAATAATCATCTTTCCGAAATTTGTCGCATTGCATGAGCTATATTTTTGACCCAAATAAAACATTATTTAGGTTCCTCTATTCAAAACGAAGTTACGCCACTGGTGATTTATTTATTGAAGACGACAGATGAGTTACCTACTTGCAGTGTTCAGCAATCATGACATACGAGGGGGGACCCAAAAGAAACCGGAATTTTGTAATAAAAAAATTGTATTTATTTTTGGGTGTTACAAATTGAATCTCGTTCAAAATACTGTCTATTTGATGCAAAGCACCGGTCTAAACGCGTTTTCCATTTTCGAAGCATTTTTGTGAAACCTTTGTCAAGCGTTACCTTCTAAACAATATAACATCAGGATCTTTCAGAATTCTAGGATTTATTTATAGGACAGCAAGGACTTCAGAATGACTAGTACATAGCAAAAGTTATATTGTTCACTGGTTTGACCGAAATTTGAATATGCATCAATCATCTTCAATCCCACCACTAAAATTAATTATAAGAAAATAGAAAAGATTCAATCTAAATTCCTCAGACTCCTAACGTACAAAACAACTGGATTTTATCCTAAATTTGAACTCCACGTAAACCTAATTCAGAATTTTGAACTCCTTGCGCTGGAGAACAGGAGAATAATTATTGACTCGCTCTTTCTTTATAAATTAATTCATAGCTGTGTAGATAGTATAGGCTCACTCTCTGAAATCCAATTTCGGATACCGGATACCAGAACCTGAATGGATAACAAAGGCCTTTTCCACTGTAGGAAAGCGCAAACTGAGATTCTAAAAAAAAAAGTCATCCATTTGGAGAATGTGCTTTACGTACAATAGATTATGTGGAATGAAAAACGAGGTAGACATATTTAATCAAAGCCAAAGAAATTTTCAGAATAATCTAATAAAATTATTCTAAAGCAATTTCTTATTTATAAACAAAGGATGGAAAAAAAAAAAAAAAAACTTACGATGGGCACATAAAAGCCTAAAAGGGAATTACAAATCATTTAATTATATTTGTATTATCAGTCTTATATTATTAATAAATCTATATTTGTATATTTGCTTTGTGTTTTTTACATTGTGTATTTTCTTTGTGTATTGACTTTTATGTATCACGTATGCATTATTACTACACTTGGATTAGCAATGTTAATTTTAAGCTTGGTTTTATAATGTGATGTATTTCTCTTGTGTTTCGTATTGTGCTTTTATTTCGTTGATACTATTGACAGTATGGAATGATTCCTGGTAAAGCAAAGACTAAATTGTAATTTACTTTTTTACAGAATACCGTAACTGGATTCATGTTTCTTTTGGGTCCACCCTCGTATTCTACACATATACACATTAGAACTACATATTGACATACTCTACACAAAATATATCCATCTCAGAACAAGCTTTTAAAATTACAATTTTATAATGAGCATACTTTCCTAATAAACGATATACATATATAATGCTTTGGTCCTTTGGGTCGAGAAGTTGAAGACTGCATTATGCGGTCGAGTTGCTCTGTGAGAGACATGTAATCCTACTTCTGATAATAAACTTTCCGAATTAATTCTGTTATGTAATAGCTTATAAAGGAAAGATTGTAATGTATATTTGTTTACCAAGTCCAAATACTACTCTTCGAGCTTGGGATATATCCTTGTTTCTCTATAGGCCTATGTCAAAAACCGAACAAATTTAGATTCAATAATTTCAATTAGCCGAGAGTTTTTTTGTATATCAGAATACCATACTATTCCAGTACATTCTAAGTTTCATCAAATATAAGTGTACATAAAATTTTAACGACACCAATATTCGAGAAATCACTTACGAACTCAAGATCCTTGAAAGCTTCAACAGGGTGTGTACTGCTTGACTAACAATACGATTTATGTGCATATCGAATGAGACGTTGGATTTGAGGGTCACACCAAGATCAGTAACAGAATCAGCTCGGACAAGTGCACTAATACTTTATTCAGATTTCAAAAAGGGTTTTCCTCCTGTAGAACACTGCATTACCTTTTCTTATGTTTATTAACAACATATTTGTATTGCAGGAACTCTAGTGCACCAGAGATTGCATTGATATGATTTTGTAATGAGGTAGAATTTATAATTCAGAGGGAATTCTTGTTGGAGGATAGTGTTACACCGGGCAAATAACAAAAGCAAAAGATGCCCTAGGTTCGATCCCTGCGGCACTCCACAATTTACAACAAATTCATTGGTTATAATATTTTATAACGCACACGGTACTTACGGTGGCACAAATAAGACGCTACCAACTGGCGAAGATTCAATGAGAAGTTGAAAGTCACAAGTTTGCTGAGAAGGATCGAAGGCCTTGGAAAAGTCTCTGTAAATGACGTCTACTTGATTATCTATTTGTGTAGCCAATAAATGTATGAATTCAACAAGGTTAGTTAAAGTCAATTTATTTGGTAAGAAACCGTGTTGGAAGGGAAACATGACTGAGCGAACATGTGAATATATTTGTTCTTGTTTGATAATTTCGAACACTTTGGTTGGTGCAGATATTATGGCTATTGGACGATAATAAGATCATTATTCATATCGCCGGTTTTGGGAATGGGACATATTGGCCTATCAGCAAGTTTACATTTAGTAGGGAACTCAGAGGTTACTTATTGAAAATTACTTATAGTGAATTTTGCAGTATCTCAGAGCAACCCTGGGTAATATAGGGTGTCACTATCAGGCCCATAGGATGTCCGTTGTAGTTCAACGTGTTCAAGGGATAATTGATCTAAAAGTTCAGAACTATTGCGTTGTGCAAGAGTATTAAGGTTATATTTTGACACATTGTGGGTCACCGGGAAGTTTTGTCATGAATGCATTTGCGAAAATAGCCTTTTAATCCCTTATAACTCGTAATTTAGATCATTGCATTCCAACTTGAGTCTCTTATGTTTTAGGTATGTTGGAAGCTTTTTGCATAGGTTAAAATGTTATTTTCGCAAGTACGTTTTATATGCGGAAGGTATATCTCTTTTCGTAAGTACACGTATTTCCTTAAATTTGTTTCTATGATAAGTAGCATCCCTAATTACTTGTTTCCATTTTCTACGGTTATATACCTTTCTCGTTATTATATAATACAGTTATTGAATTTTCGTTTTCTAACAAAGGTGGTTAATTTGAAAGTATTGAGTCCTTACCTATGCAAATCCTGGGGCCATCACCAAAGGGCAAATATGTGTAATTAGGGCGGCTTGCTTTCGCTTCTTCGCTGAACCTTTCTGGATCGTATTTTTCAGGATTTGGATAATATTTTGGATCGTTATGTAAACCAACCACTGAGATGTAGACTGTTGTACCTCGTTCAATTTCTACCTTTGTCCCTGGAATGGTGTATTTCTTCGTACAAGCACGACTTTGTACAATTCCAGCCGGTGGGTGTTTCCTCAGAGTTTCTGTGAACAAAAATCAAAGTTTGTGTAATTAGAAGTTGGCAAAAAATGAAAAATTTTCCCCTGGGAATGAAATTTTCTACACATATGTGGATCTAAACCTTTTAACTTAACTATTTTCAAAAGCTGCAAAAACTCCTTTACTTGTTTGATAACAATTCCTTGTTCTTCAAAGTAAACAATCCGTTAAGAATAACATCTTTAACTACACACGAAGGAAATTCGCGGTCCACGGAGGCTTAATGGTAAAGCCTCTGGCCCTTGGGGACGTCTGTTCGATTCATGCTCATGTCATGTTAGCTTTGTGGTGGACAAACACCGTTTGCGTGGGTTTTCTCGGCATTCTCCATGTTCCTCCTACTTTCTCCATCCCATCATCTCCCATCTGGCCTGAGCTAAAGTTGCCTAAAGATTTTAAAAATTAAATTTAGATTCAAAACAAAAAAATGCCCAATATAATTACTTTCCGTTATTTTGGCTGCTAGAAAAGGATTGGTACCTATTAGGCCAGTATTTAGCCACGCAATATGTTGAAGTATACCAGTGATGTGGAGCCCGATCGGGAATGTGCATATGAGCTACCATCAGACTTTAGCACCAAGCGTATATACAGAATATATGAGTATTTGCAAATGTATACCGATCTGGATGATTTGTGCGGCATGGAACTGGTCTCTTCGAGATCTTTCAAACACTTGAACCACCTTCGTAGCCCTAGTAGATCCTTAGTTGAAAGTTTCGACGAACGGACAGACGAATCTGGGTTGTCTATACGGATCTAAATCGTCTCGCCGAGACATTTTTAACAACACCTGAACCACTTTCGTAGTCCTTGGAGTTCCTGAGTTTAAAATTTTCGACGGATCTGGATGATGTATGCGGGTTTGATCTCGTCTCGCTGGGACTTTTCGAACAACACTTGAACCACCGTTTTAATCTTAGTAGTTCCTGAGCTGAAATGTGTCGACGAACAGACAGACAGACTGAACGGAATTATAAGGCTTCCTATCTTGGAGCTATGCTCAGTGCTGAAGCCAACGTGTTTCTACAATTTCTTAGTATGCAAAAATATAGCCAACTTCTATAATTTGTAGAATTACATGATCCGATGTTTTCATCCATATCCGCATCTTACTTTTAGAATGCATACCAATTTTCAAGCAACGTTTAAAATGTTACACAAATTACATTAGAGCACCTTTTTTTACCTGAAATATGTCATATGCATATTGTATATTAAAGGTTAAGTGTTGCATCAATGTGCTAACACATCTAATTTTGAAATAAGTGCTATTGTAAATTATCTTCCCGATTTTAAAGCTTAATAACTCACATTTATTGATTTATAATGATATGCCACTTACGATAATTGAAATAAAAACTCAAAAAGTTTTAGTGGTTGGTAACTGTGATGTTTAGTTACGCATTCCGCCACTAGGGCGACAGTAAATCAAGATGGGCGAAACGAACACAGGAGAGCATTCTGTGTTTTTAACTTTTGATGTCCTCTTGCAGATACACCCACTTTCTTTACATTATCTGTACCACTTCCGTATTGAGTGTCCGTTTGGTGGATCTAACTTGAACATCGTCCTAAAACTTCGTTGAACTCTAACTGATGACTGTTTCAAGTGTTATAGATATGTTAAAGAAATTCGAGAACACAAGATACTCTCCTGTCTTCGTTTACGGCCATCTTGATTTATTGTCGCCCTAGTGGCGGAATGCGTAACTAAACATCACAATTACAACCACTAAAACTTTTTGAGTTTTTTATTTAAAGTAAGTTGCATGTCATTGTAAATAGATAAACGTAAGTTATTAAACTTTGAAATCGGGAAGATCATTTACAATGGCCCTGTACTTTCGTTCTTGTGAAGAAAGGGTAGACTTTATTCCTTTGTTTTGCACGGAAATTTTAGACTTTCTTTGCAACGCTTTCTTCTTCGAATGAGTCACATATATTCTCATGAGATACACTGTAGGCACCTTGCACGTTCAATAACAATGTCATTAGTTTCAAATTTTGAATTTTATTTTTTTATTTACGGTCTTTAGGTATCTAAGGCTCAGGCCGGGATAGCGGAGGGAAAAGGATTCGGGTCACGGCCTACGTTGAAGGTGCCATCCCAGCATTGGCCTGGTGTGACTGAGGAAAAACCCAGGAAAAATCTTAGTCAGGGTGGTCGGCCGCTGGGATCGAACCCACGACATCCCAAATGGTTAGTTTTTGTTGACTAAATATGGTTGGGTCTTTTATTGGTTCTAGTTACTACTGACAATTTCGAATGTTAAATTTTGTGTGTTAAAAGATCGTGAAACGTGAACTATTTAAGAAAATTGGACCAAAATGAGAAATATTATCTTTGAAAAATAAGAAAGCAGGCGTATTCCATGTGTAGTTAATGTCTTACAAGAGATTCTGTTAGGAGCAAATGGGGAGAGAATGTGACTTTTCAGGGAAATTGAATAACTTTATTTATTTTAAAAGTTAATAAGCGGAATTTTAAAACCTATTAGTATCAAAATTTAAAAATGTGTGAACAGGATTACAGCATAAGACGCACATCCCACTTAAGCTCATGTAAGGCCATTTACAAATAACATTGAAAAGAACGAAATTTGATCCGAAAAGTCAGTATGTGAAAATTAATTTTCTTTAATCATATCTATATCTACGTATATATCGTTGGCTTACAAGTAAAACCCACTAAGCCAATAAAACCTATTTTAGAGAAAATGAAATTGTAATTTTGGAGCTAAAAGACAATTCTGGACAACATATATCAGGATTATATTTTTAGTTACACCATTTTTCTATAAAATATTATTTTCATGATATTTACGTATTGCTATGGCAACTAATAACGCAGCTTCACCCCTCCACCCCCGCCAATAAATTAATGAATTTTCTAAATTGTTAATAAACACACATTTATTCACCATTAATATTATTATTCTTCACCAAACAAAAGAAGGCATATCTTAATTCTAGTAAACCAAATTAACTCACAATTTCAAATTTTTTACTTGGACTATATGCAGAGATAACGGGTTTTGATAAAATGCAATTAATTAAGAAAATGTGAAACGCATTTAATTACCTGAAACTACTTTGTCCAAGTACTGCATTTCTAACAGTCCCTCGTAAGTGAGCTTTCCTCCACGTTTCTTAAGAACAGCATCAATTTCATTCCTCAGTTTCTGCTGAACGTCCTGGTTTACAGCTAATTCATACAGCGTAAAACTCGTCGTGGCTGAACTGGTGTCAAAACCAGCCCCGTAAAATAGAATCATTTGCGCAGCGATGTCATCTATAGTGAATTCTGAAAATGAAAAATAAAAACAATAACAGAAAATGTGGTATTAGTTTAACACCATATGTTTGGGTTAGTCATTTACAGTTGTACGAACGAAATGCCCTGACTATGGTATCGTTATAATGAAGAACATTCAGTTAGGTACCGTTAGAATAGAATATCTCATAAGCAGAGCTGAAACCGGGTCAATTTTAGTAACCCGAACATAGCTCACCCGGTCCGAGAGAAAACAAGAGCGGCGGACTTGCTGAATAGGTTGTCAGGAAATGACGTAATACCATTTTCAACATTAATTAAAACAGGCTGACAAGGCTTTCACACTTAAATTTATTGTTAAATGAAACAGCAAGCGCTACAGTTTCAATGTTGAAGCACTAATAAACACTAACAGCTCATAACCACTCATCAATTTGATTATTCCATTAATAAAATTGTACTAAACAGACCTACTGTAGTTAATGATCTTGGTGTCAGTTTTGACTCGAAATTGACTTTTAACATACACGTTACAAATATAACAAATGAAGCCTTGAAGTTACTAGGATTCGTAATTAGGACGGGAAGAGAATTCAACAACATATCAACATTGGAAAAAATTTACTATGCTTATGTTCGCTCCAAGGTAGAATATGCTTCTTCTATTTGGAATCCATATCAATTGAAACATTACCAACAATTAGAGAAAATCCAATCAAAATTTCTTAAATTCCTGACTTTTAAAGAAACTCGAATCTATCCTGCTTATGATAGTTACAATGCAGTCATTAAGAATTTTAATATTCAGAGCTTAGAACAAAGGCGCAACATTGCTGATCTGTTATTTCTTCCAAAAATTGTTCAAAATAAGTTAGATTGTATGGATTTAGTTTCGACATTACAGTTTCGTGTCCCATCATCTAAAACTCGCGTTAATAATACTGGTTTCTTCCACTGTAAAAAGGCAAGAACCAATGTCTTGATGAGGTCACCAATCTGGAGAATATGTACTATATATAACCAACTCTGTACAGTTCACAATGATCTGGACGTATGCTATATGTCGCCTAAAGAATTTAGAGATGCAATTGTCAATAAACTCTGTACAACTACTTTGTAAAGCTCAACACTATAATTAGGCCATTGCCTGTTGTGTTGTCACTAAATAAATAAATAAATAACAAGCACCAGAAGGCCAATAGATGCTTTCTACGTCATCTACCTGTGAGCGAAGGACTGTCTGTGATTGGTTAAAATTTGTTTAGGTTTTGGAAAGTAAACGAATTCTGGGACTTGATTGGTGGATGATGTAGAAAGGATCTCTTGGCCTTCTGGTGCTTATTGTGAGCTGTTAGTGTTTCGTCTGAGGAAGATGTTATTAGAACATTGAAACTGTAACGCTTGCTCGGTCTTTTTACAACCAAGTTAGGTGTGATAGCTTTGTCAACATGTTTTAATTAAATTAATTAAGGATGCAAGGTATCAATGTAATTATAGCCACGGTTTCAACAATTGAAAGTTCTAAACACAAGGGGAGAGGAGTTGTTTGAAAGCGGAGCAAAACTTTTTCGGTGAAGCACATTTAACAGAGTAGTTCGTTTTGTGTAAATGGCCACGTGCTATCGAAAATACAATTTTGTCAAATATCTACACAGTATGTGAATTGCCAAAAAAAGAGAGTCCTTACCTTCTATCTTGTTTGTAGAATAAGCAGAAGATCCATTTGCGTGTCCATTTGATCCTTGATCTTCAAGACTTCCTTTCTTTCTTATTTGTATGAGCAAGTCGACAAAGTCGCCCCGATGAACTTTATTTTTCTCCCGATATTCCAAAGTGTTGCTGGCGAGTGCTCTGGCCCACTGTTCCACATCACGAGTGGCTCTACTCAAGCGCAGTAGGGAGGCCACTCGGGGCATAAAGATAATCATAAATGTAGTTAGAGATCGAATCAGTCCAGTGTTGTTCATAATTTTTTCACCCATTCGTCTGAATTCTGAGTGAGGATCTTTTAAGGCATTTCCGTCGATGCCAAATGCACAGGAAGCAATTACGTCAGTAGTATAACGATCCGTCAGTTCTCTAAATTCTACATTTTCCTTCTTCTGTGCTGAAGTCTCAAGACATTTGTTAAGCTGCTCAGCACATTCAACAACCAAAGGAAACATCTGCTTCATTCTTGCGGAAGTAAAAGCGGGAGATAATTTTGTACGCAAATGTCTCCATCTCTCGCCTTTTCGATTGAATAACGTTTTTGCTCCCAAAGGATCAACATTTTCATCGATTTCAAAATTCCTATCATGGAAGTGAACAAAATCTTTAATCAGAAATGATTTGATTAATTCTGGATCTCGTAATATTAGTGCTGGGCTTCGAAGTTCAAAAAATCCCCCAAATTTTTCTCCCTCTAATTCTTTGTAAATATCAGCATGTATCAACGAAAGGTGCTTCTTAGCAAGGAAATATTGTGCTACATTTCCAAAAGCTGGGACTGGTTTAACATAACGCACTCCTCTCTTTTCCCAATGATTGAATGTAGAGATTGTATACCAGTAAATGAAGCCAAGCAGTCCAACGGCTATTGCAACCAAAGTGAGAATCCAATCCAGAGACCAACTCATCTTTTCAGACGGTGCAAGAAAATGGTGTTCTATTCGATGTTGTTTTTTTCGTTCCTGTAAAATAAAGGAAAATGTATGTAGAATGCTAATAATGGAAATCATAAAAACATGACTTACGACTACGCACAGGAACATAGCATACGGCGGAGCCATTCCCGCGCAGGCGCATTACTCCTTAAAGAGTCAATATTACTCCTTAACCCTAAATAAGACTGACAAGCGGCTGACTTTCAGTTGCCAATTTGAAGTATATGAGTAGTATGTCGAAAAGCTAAGACGGAGAACCCGGGATCGAATTTTGGTGTGGTTTTGTTTGTATTTTTTTTTTAAAGAGAAATAACTTTTCTCTTTTTTTATATATATACGTCAGTCAGTCAGTCGTGATGTCATTCACTTATCCAAGGTTGTTAGAATTAGACAATAGGTCAACATTTTATTTCATATATATCAAGTTCTACAGTGCCCTAGTGAGGGTGAGGCGAGTGAGGCATCTGCCTTGGGCGCCAAAATCGGGCGCGTCGAAAACTAAATATAAAATAAAAAGCTCCAAATGCACTAAACGTCGAAATAAAAATTTGTCAGTTTCAAAATACTTTCGTATTTTTAATGCAAATCACAGACAATTTGAGTTTTTATTATATTTTCTTTCGTAAAATTTATTTTTAAAAAATGTGATAAGCTTTTTGAAAACACGCGCAGTTGTCAGTGGTCGACGTAGTGACGTTGGAATTTTGAAAACATCGAGGCTCGACAGCGGTACCATGGAGGGTTTTAGATGGAGACGAATCACCACAGATTCATTGCAGTGATTCCCCCACATCCCCTCTCCTGTGCGGGGTGTCACGCATAGGGGATATACAGGGCCCCGGGCAAAGTTGTTTCGCGGGGCCCCTCCTAGTAGACAAATTGATAAAGAACATTATTTTCTGTCTATGTTATGGCGGTTCCCAAAGTGCGGGACCCAAGGCGATGGGTCCGGGGTATGGGCCCCGCCTGCCCTACCCTAAAGGAGACATTACCATCATTACTATGCCACTGAGTGTTAAAAAAACAAAGGCATGATATTAATATTAAGCTCTGTAGTATTAGATTGCAGAGCTCACAATATGTTTTCAGATAACCTTGGAAGTAGATGACAATTGGTTCAACAAGTAACGAAAAATTCTTTCTTAGCATTAACTAAGAAAAAAATGTTACCTAATGCTATTTTCAAAATACTGCCCACTGACCAACAACAAACATCACAATTGCGAAGTTTTGGCCGCGAGGTTCTGGTGGGAGAGGTTTCGGCTGCAAAGTTAAATCCTTTCAAGTACATTCTTTACATTAGCTTCATGATTGTGGTCTGGATACCTCATGCACTCCTATTTTTGAAAGTTGTAAATTTTATTTTCACACAACACGAACGTTTAACAGCTGTTTTAAGCTTGAGTGTGTGCGTAAATCCTAAATTTGTAATATGTATTACTAGGGCTTGGATAATTATTCATTTTGCATATAAAAATGCATATTTCAAAGAGTGTTTGGAATATGCATGTTACATTTGCAATTGCATATATGAATCACCTTGCATATTCTAGAGTCAAAACCACTTCAAGTAAATATGAAAATAGTAGAGAAAGGCGCTGAGCATGCTTTAAGATTTTGTATACGGTACCTAGAGACAGTGACGCACCCCCGTCGAAATTTCGATTCCTGTGTAAAATGAATATAAATTTAGGCGTATTTATATGCATTTCATATTCATATGAAGCCTGGATCCCCGAAAGAAACTGGTGGATTCCTCCGAAACTATGATTCTCGATAGAAATTTCTGTCTAGAGAATGTAAATACGAGATATGGGCAGTCTGTAGATCACCTGCAGCTTCATATGTCAGATATATGCGTGTTATAATGTTCAATTGTATCTACAGATGTAAAACGAAATTTTTGGGTGTACAAATTCATTCTTGCTGAAAACAGAATCTTCAAGTTTGAAAAATTAAAGACACACCTTGTCGTAACTAAGTGAAATCATATGTAAGTAGTGCCGTTTTCAAAAAATACCTTATTCCAAATAAGTGTTGTTCTAAGTAAGTGTATTTGAGTATGTGAATAAGTGTATTTGAGAATAGAGCCACCGTAACTCAGTGATAGAGCGTTGGCGTAGCATTCCGGAGGTCGTGTGTTCGATCCCAGCGGCCGACAATCCTGACTAAGGTTTCTTCACGATTTTCGCTCAGTCACACCAGGCAAATGTCGGGATGGTACTTGAAAATAGGCTCTGGCCGACATCTTCCCAATCCTTTCCCCTCCCTTATCACGACCTGAGCCTTAGATGCCTAAAGACTATAAATAAAATCTAATTCCAGTGTGTTTGAGAGTGGAAATACTAAAAAGTGGCATTTTTACCATGTTAAATCATATGAACTAAATGAAGAATGAACTTTTGTAAACAGGCTTTCGCAGTAACTGAATAAGGCATTTACAACAAGTTGTTTTCGAAAGTGCTTATTGCCCATGGGCGGATTTATTGGGGGCATGGGTGCCTCCCAGTCATTTCAGAATCACTATGAGAACCCCTGGAATATCTTACACCCTTAAAGTAATTTCCCACCAGGGTCTCTCTCCTAAGTCCTGAAATGACTGGGGGAAATACCCCCCCCCCTGCACCTGCCAATAAATTCGCCCATGATAGTGCTTTGCATATTTTATTCTTTTAGTGCATATTTGAGGTATTTTAAGCGCATAACTATCCGTACCCTATTTATCATTTTAACGTTCCTCTTTTTTTACTTGAACATAATTGAAGACCTGAATTGAAAAACATCCCAAGTCCACCGGAGTATATTTTTCAGGAGGAAAGAAAAACAGTCCAAGGTCTTCATATGTTATCCTATTCAGCGGAAATTATTTTGTATTAAAAAAGGGCTTCTGTGATGGGATTGGGATGTAATATTTATGCAAGTGGATAGCCCTTGGAACATAGATACCGACGAACAGAAAAAAATGCAAATACGAAAAAAAAAAGTGGACTTGGGATGTTTTTCGATTCAGGTCTTTAATTCTGTATTGAAGACCACTTTCCATGACTGCTGATGCTATCATGTAAACATTGTACATAAGTTATGAATCCTAGTTGAAGAGTGCGGAGAAAAGAAGTCTATTTTAAAATAAGTGACTTAGCACTCATAACAAGTAATAAACAATGACAGCTAAGCACTTGAAAGTTTTCAGTTCAAGAGCTCAAATAATCCACTAGTTATAGCGGTTTTAAGA
>JAGDQP010014767.1:0-44347 GCA_022664845.1 Lepisma saccharinum | reverse complement strand
ATATATATATATATATATATATACAAGTTGATCTTCAACTAGGTACTAATGACAAAAATAGGTTTCTACCTAAAGATTCGCGGTCTACTTATGCGAAAGCGATCTTGCCCCTGAATTTGTACAGTATTGTACAGCTATGGATACTCAAAATTTTTCGCGAATATTTCCCACATTTGCAGAGATGTCCTGTGTGTGGGTTGCAAAAATAAACCTCTCCTGGATAAAACTAGGGATAATATAATGACTTAGAATTTTTGGCAACGAAAAGTGGTATTTTTTTTTATTTTTTTATTTTTTAATATCAGGACAATATTTTGCACAAAAGAGTGTCACGTTACTCTTCATATCTCTGCAAGTCAACAAATATATAAACAAAATTTATTATATTTATTTTTGCAATAAGAAAAGTTAGTTATATACATGAACCAAAACGTTTGTCCATTGCTGCCATATACCTACAGACACAGACCTAAGTCACGATGGTTGACCCAGGACCTCAAATTTAGATGCAGAAGTGCTACCAGGTGAACAACGCCGTTCGAATTGTAGTATTTGAAAAAAATCTTGGAAGTGGGCTGAAACAGTGAATATCCCGAATCAATTTTTTATGCCAATCCGGCGTTGACTAAACCGTTTTCTTTTAAAATTTATCCCAGCTAGAAATTAACATTTTTTTTTTCAGACCGATTACAAGTTTAAACCCCAAATTAGATCGGGTTTTTGCGTCCAAAACTTGGCTTTAGCGAGCACTTTTAAAATTTCCCTTTTTACCATTAACTCTGCCAAGAAGAAAACTCGCTTTCCAAATCGTGAAGGAAATGGGATAACCGAAGCGAACGAAAAAGGCTTGGAGTGACGGATCACCTCTGAAATGGAATTTTCTGTTGTTCTTTAGCTTTATTTTTCTTTCTCCTCAACAAATGCATTTTCCAAATTTAACAACGTTGTTTGCTGGAAAGCATAATAGAGGAATAACAGTAAAAGAGAAATTTAGCAAACCCAACTGTCGCAATGACGACCGGACAAGCTGGTGAAATGAAAGAAGAAAAAAACATTTTAAAACTCTAATAAGGTTGTCCCATATTTTTTCAAAGCTCCGCACAAGTTGTAGAATAGATTTAATAAAAAAGTTTTATTATGACGCTTCGTGATGACTCATCTCGTTATTTTTCCTTTCTTTTCTACAAAAGTGTGTACCCTGGTCTTGTACATTTTAAAACCTTCCACCTACCCATGCTACTATACTAGTTTTGTCCCTGCTGACCGTATAAGGTATACAAAAGGTGTATATATTCACCTTCCACTTCATTGTACGTGATTTTCTTTGACCATTTTCGCTGCTGTCGACAAGCAGTATTTCCAAATTGTTTCCAAAACAGTGTTTCCATATTAAAATGATTTTACGAACTAGCATTTACTTTCTGGACACAACCTTCATTCATACCCTGTCAGAATATTTAGTTTAATTCTGTCGGTTCATCTTCGGAATATTTATTTGCCAAACATTATACAAGAGCAAAACAAAAATCTCGTAAGTGTTCATCTTCAAGGTACATGTTTGTCCCCACCAGTGTTCGATTTGTCGGGAGGATTCCGGGGATTTTCTCTGGCTCCCGAGAGTTTCATGCTCGGTTGTTGATTTAAAAAATAAAATCCCAACCAGGTAAAAAATATTTGGATTTTTACCTAAACAGATAAGCGAAAACTCACAAGCAACCATTAGTTCTTGGATTCCCCCTTTCGCAATTTATAACAAATTGAACACTCGTCTCACCTTCAGTGGCTGTTACTCTTTCAGTAGAAGGCCATCCTCGCCCTCACCCTCTTCCTACAGAAACTGGTCCTCTCCTTCGCTTTGACTTACTCCTTCCGGGAGGCTTATTTTTTCCAACTACCTTTTTGTATTGTAAGTGATTTACGATTCGTGATTGGTCATTCGTGTTGACGTCGTTAGAAAAACTAGCAAATCGGAAGACACTGCGCGTTATGAAAATAACGTCTTATGAACGTATAATGACAACAATCTCAGTGAAAAACGGCGTCACTTCTTGTTACAAGTATCCTGTTGCAATAAGGGTTACGGACATAATGTCGAGAAAGCGACACCGAGCAAAGACGGGTTAGTTAAAAGTTAGGTTAAATTACTTTTTTCACAATACGCGATGTACATGACGTTTAACACTCACTCCATATGCTCTCGACTCCAATGCGGAAGCAGACAATCACGAATCGACAAGCACGTACTATTACAAAAAGCCACGAATCGCCAATCCCTTAGAATACAAAAAGGTAGTTCTCAGAAAAACATATGTCTCCGGGAGAGGAACAGTTAGAACCAGTCTCTTGATAGAACAGTTAGAACTATTCGCGTGATAGACATCTTCACGAGAAGGAACACTTATTGCTACTTTGCAGTGCTTGCCTTTAAAAGTCTTAAAGCTACATGCCGTCTCGTCTAACTCCTTCCTATGACAATTGCAGAAGGTATCAGTCGACACTCGCCTAGTGGGACTGCAAAACCCGCCAGAAAACTTAGTAAGGTCGATATGATCAAGGCTCGAACCCGCACCGCTTTCCCTATGCGTCTCCACAGTCAGCGACCATAAAACACTGTACCACGAGGATCGGAACTTTTCGAAAGGAACTTCTGCCATGTGAAAATGAAATTTTACGTCTAGTCAAGACCATTTACAGTATACAAATAACTCAACATCGTTTCCAATCATTCATTAATTCTCTCTCCCTTTATTTCATTCTTTCCTCTTCTTTCTGACAAATTCAGTAAATGAATAGCATCGAATCGTACAAAGAAAACAAAAGGTGAAGTTAATTTGGAGAAATAACGGAGAACCACTTAACAAATTTAAGTTGTGGTTAGTTAAACTTGTTCTTTGTTGAGTTTCTGGTAGATTAAGTTTGGCTATATTGATTTTTCTGGCACAGTGAACAATTACAAGTTAATAGAAAGAAAATTGGCCTTAATTTCGTTTTGGAAGTTTACGGTAAGTTATGCAACATGTTTGAAATTAATTAATTAAGAAAAAAACTTGCAAACTAAAATAAAAATTCCCATTTCTAAATGGACAAACAAATGAAACAATACAATAAAATATAGTATCTCAAGTTCTCTTTTAAAGATATATTGTTTATGAGACAAAATATGGTTCGTGAGCGAGCAAAAGGACATATGTCGAATATCCTAATTTTTCAGGAGAAAGATAAGGTTCATACTTCAGGTTAAGAACAATACTTAAGGCTTAGAGTTCACTTTAATTAAGAGCATTTATTTTGTTACTAAACTTACGCCTTTTTGACCGATAAAAGAGCATTACATTCGTTCATTGAGGACACAAAAATCAGAAAATTGAAAAATAATGACTTGTGGGTTCTGCTTGCCCACGAACTATATTATCTTAGTATTAGAATAATTAATTTACTTAATAAAGATAAACTGGCATTTAGGAAACCATGGCTCGTAAGTTTTACATAGTTCTGCAATCGAAGAAGGCATTTAGTTTAAATGCTCACACAACACAAGTCAAAACATTATATCATTGTTACAATTGCTAATATACAGGGTGTTAGAAAAAAGTACGGCATATTTTGAGAGCAGCAAATAGTCATCAAAATGCGACAAAAATGTCAAATGAACATAGGCTGGCAAACGAATTTCTCCAGAGAATTTCTGGGAATCTCTTATTTCATTTGGAGAATCCCTTGCGCACCCATTGCAAAAGTTTGGAATATGTATTTTTGGATATAGGACGTTTAAAGTCCTTGAAGATATCATGCCGTATGAAGCTATACGGTTAGTGGTATTGGAAATATATATACGTACTTTGGGAAATATGAAGCTCTGAAGTTAATTTTCCAATGCTTTTGGCAGCCTGTATCTCTGAATTGACGCGTTTGCCAACCTACTCGTATGTTCACTGGAACTTTTTGTCATATTTTCATGAGTATTTACTGCCTACAAAATACGATAGAGGTTTGCTTGACCGGAAATAACCGCGGCGGGAGTAAGTAAGCATCGAAAGAAACAAATGCGACAGGAACAAGAATGAAATAGATTAACTCCGACAGGAATAAAGACGCCATGGGGTAACTGCGTCAGTAATGAGCAAGATATGGGTTAATCAAATAAGAAAAAACTACTCGAAATACATTAATCACGAATAAGTTGGACAGAAACAAGCTCGACACGGATTAACCACGACAGAAATAATCTCTACATGGATTAACTGCGGCAATAAGAAGGAACAAAACCATAAACACCACAGGAAAAATGCTCGAAACGAATTAATTGGGACAGGAATAAACTCAAATGATTAATAGGAGTAATCTAAAAATTAATTAACCAGTACAAAAATAAGAACAAAGAACAGTAGTCGCGACAGGAATAAACTCAACACATATTAACTGCGACTGGAATAAGGAAGTACAACAACCATAACGACAGGAATATTCTAGATATGGATAAAATGCGACTGGAATAAGGATGAAGAACAATAATCACGACAGGAATAATCTCGACATTAATCAATTTTGACCTGGAATAAGAAAGAAGAACAATAATCTCGACAGTAATCAATTTTGACCTGGAATAAGAAAGAAGAACAATAATCACGACAGGAATAATTTCGACATTAATCAATTTTGACCTGGAATAAGAAAGAAGAACAATAATCTCGACATTAATCAATTTTGACCTGGAATAAGAAAGAAGAACAATAATCACGACAGGAATAATCTCGACATTAATCAATTCTGACCTGGAATAAGAAAGAAGAACAATAATCACGACAGGTATAATCTCGACATTAATCAATTTTGACCTGGAATAAGAAAGAAGAACAATAATCATGACAGGAATAATCTCGACACGGATTTACTGGGACAGGAATAAGTACTACATGAATAAATAGTCATAGGAGAAAAATGGAAAGAACAAAGTGACAGAAATAGGTCAAGAATAACGCTACATAAACTTCAGAAAATAATTCGCTTTCAATCTGGTTCTCGCTTGTTTTTGTTGTTTTCGCTAATTCAAGTGGCTTCATGAAACTGTATTTGTGTACATACAAATGACTGGCTGCCAGTAAAGCGAAAAGAGCATTTGTAGGAAAAGACAATAAGAAAAAAAAAAAAACTACACTTTGGTCAAGAACGAAATCGAACCCGGATGTCTTGTAATGCATGTCATGTTCTCCAGTCCAGAAAAATAAAATAAGACAAGAAAGCTATTACGGCAACGAAATGTCTTGCATCCGTGAAGGAAAAAGGCCTTCATGCGGAAACGAACAGAGCAACACAAAGTGACAGAAATAGAGAGAGGGAAATCTTAGGGAATTTCCTCTTAAGGACATACAGTTTAAGTAAACTGACATGAAGACAAAGTAGAAATAGTTCCCTTATAGTGCTTTTCAGTGGGGGATGAACGAGTAGAACGTACATCATTCTTATTGTTGTATCTCAAGCACAGCTTTTATGATTACGGCCAAGATAGATGGAAGCAACATGGCGGAGGTGCTAGGAAAGGGGAGGGAAGAACGACACACCTGAGGAAAATTAACCCATAAATTTTATTCCTGGTCATATCTTCTCCCTCCGTTATATATGTCATCCTCGGCTTCTTGGTTGTTATTGCCTAACCCTAAACGGTAAAAATACACTATTTTAGATGGAAGCCACGGTTGCCATACATTAATTTTATTTTCCTTCCCCATTCACAAATATTTCCTTTAATGTTCTTTGTACTAGCATTGACGCTTCACTCTGAGTTAAACTGATTTACGGAACATCTGAATGTCTGTCGCTGCAGAAACAATACGACTTCTGTCAACACTGCATTGCGACGTTCAGCAGCTCGACGACCCTGTTGTCGTGGTCTGGTGGTGAAGGTCGCATCAATTCGATCAGTGCTGGAGGGAAGGCGCAGGTTCTAATTCTGTTAACGCTGGTCTTCTTGATTAAAGTCTTTCTCAGTCCCTCGAGCTAAATACTGGATGGTACCTTAGAACAGAGAACCTTTCCATTCCTTTTCTCGCAAGATGTGTTTGCCGGCTTAGTAAATCACAATGAAAACTATAACGAAGGATTGTATTTGAGTACACTTTATAACTAACAAGTAACACTATTTCAAGTGGACACTCAGATCTAGAAGAGATATCCATATTTAAAATCAGCGTGAAACTGAGTTTGTGTGTAAGATATTAAGTGCCATTGGCCAGTGGTTGAAGAGAAATTGTTGATACAACAGTCAGATTCTTGTCTGTGAAGAGTGATCTAAAAGTGTTGACATACCATTATATTTTTACATTGCTGAAAGAAATGGAAAGGAAATACACAGTAATGGGTACTTGGTGGAAAGCGCTTCCTTGTGGAGGTATATTCTTCATGACCGCCATCTTGAAGTCCGCCATATTGAATGTCGATTGATTTTCTTAAATGGGAATGGGGTCGTGTAATACGTCATTCTGGGCTAGAATTTTACGAGAAATACGTTTCTGAAGTCAGTTTTGCTGTAAATGTAATATTGTGAGAGATAAAGAGTACTAGTAAGAGACTAATGCATAAAGAGGTTTCTCCAGAAAAGAATAATAACTGACACTGAACACTTGCCAAGTATAGAAATCTCCCGTAGCCTGCATTTTTCGTTCATAAACTTTAATGAAACACATTTACTAGGTACAAGTTTGATTGCGACTTGCCAAGCCAACAACTCTTACGTCATTATCTCGCCATATTTTGGTACGTCTGTCTCCAAAATTGCGCCCGTTTCGTAATTCATTTGTGTGCCTCTGACTCCAAAATTGCGCCCGCTTCGTAATTCATCAGTACAATTTTTCTTCATCTTTCGGTTTGAGAAATTATTTCCTCAATTTATGGTGTATGTTTTTTTTTTTTTTGATACACGATATAGGAGCTGCCCCGGGCTGAAAATTGACCCGATTTACCCGGTCCGAAACTTGACACGAATAACCCAATTGACCCGGTATTGCTCCGAATGACTCGGGACCCGGTCTTGACCGAAATCAGCACACTGAGTTAACTCGGCGATTAACATTATCGAATCTTTACCTAATTGGTCTGGTGGTAATATCTTGACACGGTGACTGGTCTTGTTTCTGTGGTTAGAATGATAATGTTATAATGTTAGATATCTTGAGAAGCAAGCTATGTATGGGGACTTCATATTTGAGAGCTTTAAAAGATTTTAATACTTTTATCCTGTTTAATACGTAAAGACAAAATTCTTTCTGAATAGCCTTCCCGAGGGAGTGTTTCACATCCCCGGTGGCATGTTTGTTCTTCCCGGGATATTGGGAATGTTTCCATACATTAATACTATCATTAGGAACTCTTCGGCGTCGTATTTCTTGTACTCCGGGGAGTAACAACCCTACTCTGGTCACTGCAGATGGAGAGACTGTTCAAACGCAACAATGTGTAATAAGGAAACAATAAAATCTCTGCTTCGCTGTCCAGGTAACCGGGTCAAAATCGCGTCACCGGGTCAGATCGGGTCCCAGGCATAGACCCGGTCCAAAAAGTGACGCAAATGACCAGATGACCCTGTGATCTGTTTCAGCTCTGATACAGACTGCTTATCAAAACCTCGGAGATATCAATATTACGCAGCTTTTTCCCTGAGTTGCTCACTAGTGATCTTTTAGTGTGCCTTTTAAAAGCTTGAACGTTATGTTCTGAATATTCGATATACCGGTAGTAGCAGAAAAGACAATTTCTAACCAACAATGGGGACTAGAGAATAATCTTCCGGAGCAAGACCATTCAGGGAACGTAACAGATGATCTCTTCATATTTGATCCTTTTTTCTTTTGTTTTTGATCGCCAAGTGAGAAAGATGCTGCAGAATTCTTTGCAGGAAGTATTCATCCGCCGCTGCTGGTGCTGGGATTGCCAGCTTCTTACATGGAAAGTCAATTTTAAAAGGAATCGATGAGGATAAAGTTTTCCGTGGTGTTATTGCTTCCCATTGTCGTTTGTTTCCTTCTTTTTCTACACATCGGAAAGAGTACGAAAGATAACACCATCACCACTACTACACGAGCTTCTCAGAAAATGTCAACAAATTTTCCAACGAGAACGCAAACAGAACCGTAAAAAGAACTATTTTTTCCTTACCAAAAAGACATTGAGAAGGTTTTTCTTTCTTTTTTTGAGGGGGGGGGGGTAATATTTGATCTCCATTACAATTGGTGCAATTGCCTGCAGCTTCATGGCCGCAAAGCCAGGAAGAAAGAGAAAATATACAAATAAAGACACATCACACACAGGCACAAAAAGAGAGAGTGTGTGTGTGTGTGTGTGTGATAGAGAGAGAGAGAGAGAGAGAGAATTTGGAATTCCCACCCTTACAGCATACAGCATACAAAAAAGTCAATTTGAGAAAACTGTGACCTGAATTCTTTTCATTATTAGCTGTGATGAGACTGCGGCTAATACCGATTGAGAGGGTCAGGCTTCTATTGGGGAACTGAGAGCTTTTGAAGGCAGGATTTAAATCACTGAAGCCCTTCTTATTTATATTCCCATTGTATTTCAACTCATGCAGATAAATACGGTGTTATTGTACGTATTATTGAGTCGGCAAAAATACTGCAGTATATCTAACATCCTCAATTAATGAAAAATCCATCTGTAACCAGAGCTGAAACCGTTTGCTGACCCGACCTGACCCGATCATAGGTGACCCGGTCTGAAACTTGCCCCGACTGGCCCGGTGACTCGATTGATCCGGCCAGGGAAATATAATAAAATGGGAATTTTCGCCTCGTATTTTTCGTGTTCTTGGGGTAACATCTCCGGTCTCAGTCAGCCCTGCAGGAAACACTGTTCAAACGGAAGGAAATTTAAAATTCTGCTTTGCCCTCCAGAGCACCGGGTGGAAATCGGGCCATCGGATCAGGCTAGGGCCCAAACATGGATCCAATGATCTGGTCCAAAACTTGACCCGTGATACGTTTCAGCTCTGTCTGGAACTCCCATTCCCGCTTGTTATATTTCCCAAGATCCAAAATCAATTCGCGAAAAATTATCGAAGTACTACCCTCTAAACATTTTTAAATAATACTGTATTTCAATTTTATCGAAACAGAACTCTGCACTGTCTGCAGACTATTCACCGACTCCCCCAAAATGTCCCAATATGAAATAAAATTAATCAATTATTTTGTTAGCCTAGTACGGCCCTCTATTTAATATAATGTAATTTTATAATACATATTAATCTTCTTTTCTGTGTTATAACCGTTTCTGTTTTAATGACATAAATGAGATTCCTTACTCATAAAAATAATATTTCGAAATAGGAATTAATTATTATGTAATTACCACCATTATAATTCTTCCTCTTATTAATCACTTTTTATGCCATTCCCTTATCTGTCTTACGCAACATTAAGCACATTTCTCAGATATGCTTGAACCATGGTAGGATAATTCTTAAATATTGGGTGGATCGGAAAATAATGTCGTTTTTTTCGCATGTCTATATTCGTTGGTCATTTAGCAGCTCATTGTGTACTTCAAAGTCGTGCCAAATACATTTGTCGCTTAGAGTGACTTGTTTACTAGTAAAGAATGCAATCTTATTTGTTTTTTTTGCACTTGATGAGAGCCAAATACCAGAAGCGTTCCATATCCGGCATTGTATGCTGTTTGAGTTTCACAAGGGTAGTAACGCAACAATTGCTACCAAGAACATTTGCGTTGTGTATCCAAGTGTATTAGACGTTCGTAAATGCCAACGGTGGTTTGCGAGGTTCAAATCCGGTAATTTTGATCTTTCCGACTCGTCTCGATCAGGAAGACCAACAATTTTCGATAATGACATGTTAAAGGCGGAAGTGGAAACAAATCCGTGTCAGATAATCGAGGAACTGTCGCACACTCTTAACCAACCATGGTCAACCATCCAAGAACATTTGCAGCAGATTGGAAAGGTAAACAGAGCAGGTGTTTGGGTCCCGCATAATCTGTCCGAAGAAAACAAAGCTAACCGGTCCAACACATGCAACTTATTGCTTCAGCGGAACAATACAGAACCGCTTTTTGATCACCGGAGATGAAAAATGAGTCCTGTATGATAATCAAAAACACAAAAGGCAGTGGTTCCCTCCGAATTAATCGCGACGCAGTAGAGCTAAGCCAGGTTTACACCCCAAAAAGGTGTTTTTGTGTGTTTCGCGGGGTCGTTCATTTTGAAGTGCTGCAACTTGGCCAAACTGTGAATGCAGATCTTTACTGTGAACAATTGGATCGCGTACAGCAATATTTACTTGAAAAGTGACCTGCGATTGTCAACAGAAAAGGCGTTATTCTGCAACACGATAATACAAGACCGTACTGCGCAAGATGAACCCTGGAAAAAGTTAATGACTTCGGGTGGGAAGTATTTCCTCACCCACCATACTCGCCCGATCTTGCGCCCTCGGATTTTCATTTATTCCGATCGCTACAACATTTTCTCAGTGGCAAAAACTTTGAAATTGTGGATGATGTCCAAAATGCCCTCTCCAGATATTTTGATCAAAAACAAATTGAGTTTTATGGATCCGGCACTGAAAATTTGCACACTAAATGGCAAAAGGTTGTTGATAACTAGGGTGATTACATCATTGATAAAAAATAAAAACTTGTACATAATTTATCTGTTTGCATTTACTGTCAAAAAACGACATTACTTTCCGGTCCCCCCAATATTTAATGATTCTCAAAAGAAGCCGTGACTATAATATACGAAAAAATGTTTGCTTTGTGGATCTAGGAAAGAATGAAGAGAAATTAGTTGAGTACTAATTATGTATGAGAGAAATACACTCATTCTCATAGAAAGTGGCCAAGGAGAAGAAATTTCATTATACAACAGATTAGTCTACATGATGCATTACATTGATACAAGGCCAAAACTTACAGAATGCGCGCGCAGATCATGTGGAAGTTGAATTCCGTCCTCCTCAGTAACCACTGTAGTCACCGCAACGTTGAATACAGGTATGCACACGCGCATGTATTATTGTATCACGTCATGGATGTGTCATCCTATATGATGATTTTCTACGTCTGCTGTATCTGGATAATCAGATCAGCTATGATCGTTACTGGAGTCCGTTAGTGCCCTACGCATGATCGATAGGCAAAATATCTTGTACTTTTGCCGGCCAGAGTAGCACGTTCATATCTCGAACAGGATTTTGGATTGCAGCTGCGTTATGGTGACAAGCGTTATCGTGCTGAAACAGGCGTTCCTCAGTACCATTCATGAATGCAGCACAAGGGTTAGAACACTGTTTTGATGTAAACGTTCGGCGTCATGGTGTTTATAATAACAGTAAGGGTGGCTATGTTAGTAGGGAATCCTTCCCAGTACCATAATGCCTGCAGTCAGTTCGGTATGTCTATGGCGGATGCAGCTTGTCTACATAACTCTTCCTGACTGTATACGTTCATCACTAGTACGGAGGCAGAAGAGGCTTTCGCCTCTGAAGAGCAGAGAGTGCATTCTACCCTCCAATAGACATTAGTGAAATACCACTGAAGACGAACTTAACGGCATAGAAGTGAGCGACAAACATGTCACAAGACTCCTCATGAGGAAGCCACTCTCCACTACAGACAGCTCAGAACAGTTTGCGTTGTGACACATCTGAAGACAGCTGGAAACGCCCCATCATTAAGAACATCTTCAGAATACGCCGATGTTCGCCGAAAGTTACCGTATCTTCTGCTTTCCGTATTATGAATGTCGTCGTTTCATTTAAGGCATTGTATACACTTGTAGCAATATTACGACAGCATCTGTGATTCTAAAGTTCCACACGTGTCTGCTGGAACAATCAATTTTGCATGCGTCGCAGCGTCGCGTACACATCCTTGACTTTATAACTTGTATCAATGTAATACATCATAAAGAATAATCTACTCTCGAAGTTTAATTCAACAAGCATAACTCGTTCTTGGGGTTAGGAATTCATTTTCCGGCACTTCATATAAAAACCGTATCGAAATTAGTTTGATATGTGCCATACTGTATAATTTTTTATCGAGATTGGTTTGACATGTGCCATATTGTATAATTTTTTATCGAGATTGGTTTGACATGTGCCATATTGTATAATTTTTACAACTTATAGAGTACAAGATATAATATAGCATTTGTCACAAAAGTTCCAGGACCTGCCCTGTATAAATTACATACAGGTACTAAAATTTACAAGTAATGGTTCTTCTTCCCTTCAAAGTAATTGCCTCCGCTAGTTCTCGGAAACAGACTACCTTTATAAATCATTTTGGTATGCTTATCAACTCATCTGTCCCGGCCTTTCGGCTACTTGTATCTTTATGTCGCCTCTCTTTCAGTGTACGTTTTAATCAAGGTAAAGGAAAGAAATCGTGTGGTGACATGACAGAAGATATGGGAGTTTTGTACTTTTATGTTTAGCAAAAAATTTCTGGACCAACATAGCTATGTGTGGTCTTGTATTATCATGTAACAAACAACATTAAGCAGATGCTCAAGCGTCAGATCGACGGCGCCAAATAACCCTCTCCAAAGATTGCTGGGTAATTATTTTTTTAACTGAGTAGTTTCATGACGTTCATAGAGCACAAGAGAAACTTAAATTTCCAATGTTATTACAATTATCTTATAAATCTAGTTTGCTTACTTAATGGTAATTAACATTTATTTTAATTGAATTGAACTGAATTTTATTTGGCTCAGGCTGTATGACTGATGATGGATGAAGAAAGTGGAAGGGAACAGGAGAACCTCGAGAATAGACTAAGTGGCATGATCTGTGATCAAACCGAGGATCCCAAACACCAGAGGTACGTGTTCTACCACTGAACCACCCCGGCTACAACATATTTAACATTTTTAATCGAATGCTATAAACTGTGAAATTCTAGTCAAGTCTAAAGAACGTAGGTGATGTTATATACGTATGTGGAATGTTAATCCACATTTGTATTATTATTATTATTATTATTATTATTAATTTGTATATTTTAAATAATATTATAATATGTACATATATTATTAATTTGTATTATTATTAGTCTATACTATCTATAGTATCAATTTGCAACGTACACACGAAAAAGATAACAGAAAATTATTATCTGGGTACTATAGAGCGCTTAGATAAAACGCAGAGGCCACTTTGTTGTACAATTGATCATTTATTCCTTTGGACGCACAATTTTCTAATCCGTCCCTGTTCAACGGAACAGCTTGTAACATATATCCGATTCTACTGAAAGCAAGCGATCGTGTTTTTATCAAAATGTTCCATAACTGGGTTTCCTGTTAAGTTTTGGATGCAGATAACTTTTTAAAATTATTTTGTCGGTTGTCGTTGGTGGCGAGTGATAAAGCGAACTAGCTTAGCTACCTTTTCCCGGAAAATCAAGAGATGACTAACTTTCTAAAGAAAATTACACGATAAATACGTTTTGTGAAACTGCTTATATTGTGCCATGAAATTACAAAAGAGAGACTATAAAGTTAAAACTAAGATTTTATACACTTTTTTTAAATGCAGAAACTTCTGTAGAAGAAAAAAAAATCGTGCTATTTATAAAATTGTAGCTAGAAAAATTATGCAAAGTGAGAATGTTATTATTGTAAAAGCTTCTAGGAAATAAAAAAGGGAAACGCATATAAAAGAAAAAAAAACAAGTATAGAAAGAATACAAGTGTAGTGAAATGTACGAGTACATGTTTCAAGTAATATGTAAATATATGACGTGTACACTCACGATTCCTAACAAATGACCGATTAGAACATGTTCTAAGTACTAATACCAAACATATTTCACATCGTTTTACACAGAACTGAGTATACGTATATCCCAAGTGTCACGTATATTATCAGTATGTAATTTTCAGTGTTGTTAGATTGTGATATTTTTGGAACCGAGTTTTTCTTCTCCAAGGATGATTGTCTATGAACCTGATAGTACACATTTAAGTCTAACATGTATGATTGACCTATACCTCCCACCATCACACTGACACTTCTACTCCACGGACATATCTGGTGTAGTAAAAAGTAATCCATTATTTTTGCATGACATTGAAGGCTTGACTTACCATAGTTAGAATGATCCGATTTAGGTCACATATGCGCCGTTTTGTTCGATAACGTGTTGCCATTTGGAAGGTAATATCATGATGCCTCTCTCATAGAAGCCCTTGTCCCTATTGGCAAAAAGTTGAGACAGTCGATTTTCACAAGCCTCTCTTGACGCGAATTTTGCACCAGCAAACGTGTTCGCCATGGACAGGAACAGATGGTAACCACTCGGTGCCAGGTCCGGACTATAAGGTGGATGAATGAGAACCTCCCAACCAAGCTCCCGGAGCTTCTGGCGAGTCACTATCGATGTGTGTGGCCTGGCGTTGTCCTGGTGGAATACAATGCCTCTCCTATTGACCAAAGCTGGCCGCTTCTGGGCGATTGCTGCCTTCAGACGGTCCAATTGTTGACAGTATAGTTCCGAGTTAAGAGTTTGGCCGTAGGGGAGCAGCTCATAGTAGATAATTCCCTGCCAATCCCACCAAACACACAGCAAAACCTTCCTGGCCGTCAATCCTGGCTTGGGCACCGTTTGCGCCGGCGCACCGCGCTTCGACCACGACCGTTTTCGCGTGACGTTTTCGTAAGTGATCCACTTTTCATCACCAGTCACCAACCGCTTCAGAAATGGGTCGCTTTTGTTGCGATTCAGCAGCGATTCGCAGATGGAAATTCGGTCCATGAGGTTTTTTTGCGTTAACTCGTGTGGCACCAATACATCAAGTTTCTTTTTGTATCCAGCCTTATGCAAATGGTTCCACACGGTTTTTTGTGCAATGTTTAGCTCTTGGGCAATCGAAACAGTGCTTACATGACGGTCGGACGCGACAATGTCCATGATTTTATCGACATTTTCGACACGTGGCCTTCCAGTGCGTGGTACATCTTTGACGTCAAAATTACCGGCACGGAATCGACGAAACCAAAATTGCACGTGATTGGCTGTTACAGTATCAGGACCATAAACACTATTCACATTTGTAGCCGCCTGGCTTGCGTTTTCGCCTTTATCGAAGAAAAACTGTAAAATATAGCGTATTTTCTCTTTGCTAGTGTCCATTTTGACGCGCGCTCACACAACACTGAGTCAACTCATCACAACTATCTGAACAGTGTTTGTAGTACGCAATCTCATCGTTTGAACGCCATCTCGTTGAACCCGATCGGACTTATACAACGCGAGATACAGATCACTGAAGCCATCTATTGGCAAAATAATGGATTACTTTTTACTACACCAGATATATTGTGTTCAAAATTAATTTGCACACATGCACACTACTCGTGTCTGTACCTACAGGAACAGAGTATATGCTATGACTAGTGTAAGTTTTCGAACAGGCCATAATTTATCCTTTTCCGTCCAGTTTTATTAGGTTTAGGTTCGCCTCTCGTAAATTTTTATTTTTAAGTATATGGTAACTATCAGTGGCGGCTCGTGACACAAAAAATAGGTGAAGTACTACCAAAACGTCCATTCTTCAACACGTTCTTACTATCCTTGTTCGTTAACATTTATCCTGGGATTTTCTGGTTTAGACAGAGTACTGATAATGCCACTATCCAATTTTAGATGGTGTTGTCTGGCTTCCTGGCCCAATAATACTTATTAATGCCTATTTAGTTAATGACGAGCCGCCACTGGTAACTATTCTATTTTTAGAAGCAACGGGGAGAAGGAATCACATTTGTCGTGATGTTAATTTCAAAACGACTTCTTCTGTTTCACAACCCCAAGGCAAAAATTAGAATAAAGTAACACTGTAAAATTGAATTGTATTTAAGGTAAAATCACTGGCAGAAATGGTGCAAGTGATATAATCGTAAAAATAACAGTTGTACCACCGTAAACAATGTTTTATTGCAGTGATATCATCGTTAACGTAGCGGCGAGGTCTCCGTAAAGACATTTTTACGGAATTCCCACCGTTGGATACACGATTTTATCACTAGCGCCAGTAATTTCACGGTAAAAACGACGGATCTTTTTCCGGTTTAGTTCAGCCACCACCTCACCTCGTTACGTTAATATAGCGACCACACGAAATCTATCCAAACAGACAGATTGCTAACGTCGGAGCGGAGATATAGGAATATCACGGGAAATAATGATCTTGAGATGTTTTTTGTAGTAGAGTTGAAACGGGTCTCCAGGGCTAGATTCGGACCAATTCTTGAGACCCGGAGGGCAAAGCAGAGATTTAATTCTTTCCTTATTATTCACTGTTGAGTTTTTCTGTGTTGTTTCTTTCAGGGGAAAACGGAACTGGGGGCGGGGTACCACAGTACGAAAAATACGACGTCAAAAAATTCCGAACAATAGAAATAGTCTCATATCCCCGGAAAGAACAAAATACCGCCAGGGGTGTGAGTACCCACCCCCACCTACTCCTAGAAAAGACTATTCTGAAAGAATTTTGTGCTTGAAATAATAAATAGGATAAAAGGTTTAGCCTATTTTAAACCCCTCATTAATGAAGTTCCAGTATATAAGACCACTTCTCAGGAATCTCTAAAACCACAGCAAGAAGACCAGGTCATCGGCTCAAGATTGGGCCACCGGGGTCAAGATTCGATTATCAGGTATCCGAGACACAATCAGTTTCGTCATTTCACTAGCAGCACAGAATATCGGCTGAATACTGAGCCAGTACCAGAATATCGGCTGAATACTGAGCCAGTACCAGAATATCGGTCGAATACTGAACCAGTAACAGAATATAGGCCGAATACTGAGCCAGTGAAAAAATGTCGGCCGAATACTGAGCCAGTACCAGAATATCGGCAAAATACTGGGCCAGTGCCAGAATATCGACCGAATACTGAGCTAGTGCCAGAATATTGGCCGAATACTGAACCAGTAACAGAACATCGGCCGAATACTGAACCAGTAACAGAACATGGTCCGAATGCGGAGCCAGTATCGATCAAGGTTGGTCCAGTATTTTTGGGATACTGGCCCGATAGTCTGTGCTGCTAGGATTGAAACAAGACCGAGTCATTCGGGTCAAGTTTCAGACCAGATCATCGTGCCTTTGGGTCAGGCCGGGTCACCAAAAGTGACCCGGTTTCAGCTCTATTTTGTAAGAGTGTTGACTACTTTGGTTACGAAAAAAGACGTATCGAAAGCTCTACGAAGTGTGAACAGTTCAGAAAATTACATTCGCTTTATACCTTTACTCGAAACATAATTACCGTGATTATTTACTCAGAATCGTATGGTTGCTATGGCTACATACGTCATGATATTATACTTTATAATCCATTATCTTTGAAGGTCTATGCATTGGAGTGGGAACCATATTACATAAAATCAGCCTTAGATTATGAACAAAATAGTTGAATAATTGTAACGACATTGGTGAAAGTTGCCTTAGCTCCATTCCCTATTCATTCTTGAGGTTGAAAGAACCACAGTATTTTAAATAAAACATTTTCCCCAAAAAGGACTTTAAAACGAATGTCATAAATATAAATACAGAAGCTCAACAAAACGAGCAACAGTTTGCAATTTTTGAAGGAAATAAGATGTCAAATTTGACTGGCGTTTCTATCATGCTTATTCTTATTACCTGACATCCCACTTAACGACCTTCCCTTTTATTTGTCATTTCAAAATTTTCTCGTTCTATTATCTCACGGTCATTGTTTGCATGAAAAACGCAAAATGTGAACGAATATGGTGGTAGTATTGATCTCTGACTGTCCACTTACCCATTCCCACGATTTAGAACAAACAACAACAGGACTTCGATCTTGTGCTGCACTCGCAAATTTAAGAATTCAAATTCCCCCTTGCAATCTTCCCTGGGGGGAAAAGAATTCAGATAATTAAAAAGTCCTATATGCTTCACTAAATACTAGTTTCAGCTCAACATTGTTCAATAATTATCAAAATCACGGAGAGAATTTTAATAGTACTCAAAAATTCACAACCTCGAAGCACTGCAAATCATTTAAATCTAACTACTTTGACGCTAGTCATAGACGCCAATGGGCTATAGGCCCTGGCCAACACCTTCCCGAATCCTTTCCCCTCTCCCTATCCCGGCCTGACCCTAAGATGCCTAAAGGACATAAATAATTTTTTTAAAAAAATGACTAACAATTCTCTCGAAGATTACCTTTCAGCAACACCTACCAGTACGAAGAATTTTATATAACCATTGCCAATGAATGTACTCAGCACCTGGTTTTGACACTAATACTTGTGACAACATACAGACAATCCAATCATTTAAACCCTATTTGGGCCCATTTATAACATCATTTTGCTAAATAGCTATGTACGTAATACCGAAGTCAATGGAAACTATACAAAACATTCCTTTATCACAAAATTTCATAAATCATCTACATACGTTTCCTGGTATCTTCATACATTCATGATCACATAGAATAATATTATTGTTTCCGGATTTCTAACTACCAATAGCGTTTTAGACCAGTTGTTCTCCTTATTAACAACCATCGTGAAAACCCCTTTGATAAGGTCTAAATTATAATTTTCATAACTTCATCTGTCCCGTTGTATCTCCGATTCATTTATTATTTTCTGTCGTCACGCTAAACACACATCAAAACAAACCGTTATATCTCCTCTACCATACACTGTGTATGTTTCTGGTACGTATGTCAGAATTACCATGCAATACCAGAAATTTCAATATGCCGATGATACAGTCTTTCTGACAATGAGAAACTTCATCCAAAAAATTACTATACGTTACAAATCAACTGTCGAACTGGAAATACATTCCTTTTTATGAAAACTATATACAAATTCTCAGAAAATATAGGCTTTTTTGTTAGGATACCCCCACTATATTAACAAGGGTATGACGGAATCAGAAGTTTCGTCATATGAAAGTTGCAGTAAGAAGAGTTCAACCTTCAGGTATAACAAGTACCTTGCGGTGCGATTTTCGAAACCAAATTTGACCAATACAGTTAAGGAAAGTAAAGCTGAAACAACCCAGAGATTAAACTTCGAAAATGATTCTTGAGGATTTCAATATGATGCACTGAAACACAACGCTTTTAGAGTCACGGTGCTGGCTAAGTGGGAAGCCCCCACCTCTGGTGCTTGGGGGTCCTCGGTTCGATCAGCTCATAGCATGTGGGGTTTGTAGTGGACAAACACCGTGTGTGTGTGTGGGTTCTCCCGTTTCCTCCCACTTTCTTCATTCCAGCAATTCTCCCATCATCATCCATACGGCGTGAAGCAAAAATTGCCTATGAAGGCCTTAAAATAAAATTGAAACCACAACGCTTTTCTGCGACGAATTCTCACTCAGAACATATCAGTGTCTGTGGAACTTGATCATCCACTAGAAATTATCGAAAGCTATGCATATAAATTGACCTTACACTTGAAATTACAATAATCTACTGTTGGAAAATACCACCATTCGAACCCGCGTGAGTCCCCATTGTCGATTTAAAGTCCACGACATTAACAACTGAGCACTATATTCTTAATCTTATGAACTTCACCCATCTTTCATCTCAGCTTCATGGCACTGAAGTATCTGTTTCAATCCCGT
The DNA here is from genome assembly GCA_022664845.1 of Lepisma saccharinum. Classification (NCBI taxonomy): domain Eukaryota; kingdom Metazoa; phylum Arthropoda; class Insecta; order Zygentoma; family Lepismatidae; genus Lepisma; species Lepisma saccharinum. The sequence continues at coordinate 24,693 of JAGDQP010014767.1, read as the reverse complement.
AGATGTTACAATACATACATACATCTACATTATGTTGACAAAATACTTTTTAATCGATTTAGTGTTCATTGCACCTCTGTTGCACTGGTATTTTTGAAACTTCGACAAAGAATAATACATCCTGAAACAAACTGAAAATACAAATGTGCCGATTGAAATAGTCAAATTAGGAGGAAATACATTTTAAACCTCCTAACTCACCATCATGCCTCTCTTTTTCAAGTATCCAATAACTCTCTCATCCCCGCGGAAGGAAGAAAGTAGCCTTTTCAGGAGGTAAATGGGCAATAAAACGATCTTACGACATGACGACACGTCATTAAACGTCTGAATGAAACAGCTCAAGGAAGTAAAGCGATACTCGATGTATTAGATGCGACAGAGAATAAAGAGTAATTATTTTAACTACAGTCTGCGAAAGGAAAAGATTAGAGAGGAAAAAAACTATTCTATATATAAAGATCATAGTATGTCTGCCGTTCGGTATGTCTGCCTAAATTAAAAAGAAAAAACCTACTATAAACACATTAAAGTAATCCTATAAGTAATCAATTTCCTATCAGCCTTCTTATCTGATCTAGTAACGTACTCCAGATGTGCCAATGAGGATACATGACAGAAACCTTTTGATCATCCCAAATTGAAATATATTATGGAAGAGGTAGCTTCAAAAAGTTCCCGGAATTTGTACCTTACGTTTGAAGTAGTGATTAATTACTGCCAGTCCTAATAGCACAAAGTTGATTTAACGTTGAAATTCGACAACTTTTCAACAAAATTTGATTGAATCAACGTTTCTGCGTGAAGAAAATGTCGAAAAGACCACAATTTAAAGGCTTATCTTAACTTTAAATCAACAAGTGTGCTTCTGGAGGGGAGAGAAGTTACGATTTCATTATTTGGTAGCATACATGAAATTGCAACGTAGCTTAATGCGACCTTGTTGTTTCCTCTCGAACAGTAGCACAATAGCAGTTTGTTTTGTTAATGTGTGTGCACCATAATCGTAGTTTAAAAATGACCATCATTAAAGTCTTGAATACCTTTGAGGCCCATTTTTTTTTTCTCGATTTTTTCAAAAACTAATCGCTTTATCGAAGAAATTAAAAGTAAGAAAGAACTCTACTATTATTTCTAGTGTTCAGAATGAGAGAACAATTACTTACCACTATTTTGTGATGAGTAATTAACTTAATAAAATAGTAATTAATTCCAAATTTATTAAGATATATATTCTTCAGGAAATGGTAGTAATTAAGTGTTTTTTTTTCATTCGAAATACAAGAAATAGTAATAGAATTCTTTCTTAGTGCTCACTTTTTCGAAAAAGCAATTAGTTTTTGACAAAATCGGCAAAAACAGCAAAAATGAGCCTCAAAGTTATTGAAGACTCTTAAGCAGCGTACAAATATATTTTAGTCATTCATAAATCGCCGTTAGAAACCAGACTTGAGAAAACACAGAATGATATCGCACTAAAGAAATCGCTAACTTTTGATGAGTGGCGTGAGCGTTTTCCTGAAGGTCGTCAATGTTTCTTACAGTTATAAAGAAATTGGGAGAAAAATGTAGCTGCTGAAGGGAACCATTTTGATGTTAACAGTTGTAGTGTAAATCATGTTGCTGTTACTTTGTGTTTTGTAAATTAAACTAAATCCATATAGTGTTCGAAACTACCACTTAACATTTTGAAATATGACAACTGAAGTAATTTTAAACCTCGTGACTAACTGTTTTTTTTTTAAGTGGAACAGAAACTCAAAACGGTATTCTTGAACACCCCATTTATTTTAAATCGATTTAGAACCACTAAATTTGTTTTATCAGAAGATATTTATACAATTAAACACAACACTGAAACCGTTAATAAACTTTTACTGTTAAGAAGTGAATTTGAATTTTTTTTATTATTATTATTTGCTCAATACGGTGCCATTGTTCACAATAATGCCTTTGTATTTGCAAATACACGACAACTGGTAGTAACAGAGAGAGAGAGAGAGAAAAAAAGTTGACTCCAATTTCGTTGAAATAGCTTTATCCAAATTGGTTCCACAACAGTGCACTAAAACGTCTTCTCTATTTATCAGTTTTATTGAAAAGTCTATTGGATAGAACGTGAATATACTGCATAAGCTGAACAACGAAATTTCATTTATTGAACAAGGAAAAAAATAGAAAAAGGACCTGGCAACATTGATTGAATCAAATATACTCCAGACAAAGTTCCACTGCAGGTGCTTCTCTCTGGCGTAAATTAAATAATGTCTTCCTCAAAAGGGGTAATGGATGGCGTAGGACAACGGGAACAACGACAAGGTTGAAGTAAAAAAAGAGCAAATTCACAACAGAAGTGTGTGTGTGTGTGTGTGTGTGTGTGTGAGAGAGAGAGAGAGAGAGAGAGAGAGAGAGAGAGTTGAAAGGTGAGGAGAAAGGAAGATTGTAACAGAGAATGACAAATACCAGAAAAGCAAAAAGGAAAAACAGGTTAATTCAAGTATTCCATTAGCACCAAATCATTACCCTCTCTTTTTCTTAGGGTTGCCAACATGTTCGGTTACAATAAAGGAGAGAGTTTGACGGTACATTATGAGAAATAAAAAGAACGATGAACACCATATTTGGTCAAAATAAAGGAGATTTTGATGGCACATTATGACAAAAAGAATGATGAACAATTTTTGGTCAAAATAAAGGAGATTTTGATGGCACATTATGACAAACAAAAAGAAAGATGAGCAACAGTTTTGTTCAAAATAAAGGAGATTTTGTTGACACAGTATGACACGAAAAGAACGATGAACAACACTTTTGGTCAAGAAGATTTTGATGGAACATTTATGAAAAACAAAAAGAATGATGAACAATATTTTTGGTCAATGTACACAGGAGATTTTGACGGTGCATTATGACAAACAAAAATAATAAATAAGCAGAAATAAATTTTTAGTATACACTTAGGACGAAACCGACTACTTCTCAAAGTAAAACTGCCGTGAATACTCTAAAAGGAGAAAACTAACCTAATGGAAAGGACCTACCATCTTTAGATTCACCTGCTAAAAACGTCCCGATAAATCGAGATCAATGAATCAGTTTCGCTCTGCTTGCTTTCAGATGAGGTGCTTTTGTGAAAGCTTAGAATGAACAAAATTAACCAAATGAAAAGGACCTATCAGTTTTAGTCACCCGATTTAATACGGCCGTACAAATAGAGCTTGCTCAACTCAAATCTGAACGAAGTTCATTACATTTGCAAATTCTCTGATTGACTGACGTGAATCATCGTGAATCAGCAAGTTTAAACGGTCTCTATCAAAGCTTGATGATCATCCTCAATGTAGACAATCACTCAGGTGAAAGTGTAGTCCTGTTTCAAACGATTGAAACATTCCCTTACCGTTACTTTCCCCGATGGCATTGTCCCCGTACGTTTCGAGCCCCTTCCACTGATTTTGCCCCTCTGTTAAACTAAAACAGAAGAATATGTAGACAGTTTCACCACTTGGCAACTTTCAAGATCCACAAATTAAACCAATTTTCTTAAAATCTGCAAAATTCAAGGTGTATTCACAAGCACGACAGTATCAATCCAAATGACAAATGACCAATGGAAAACGATAAAGAAACTCCTAACAACCGCAGTGTTGCCAGACCACAAAAAAGATACGAATTTATGCATCAACCCAATATATAAAAGGGGGTGATATAACAGCTTTTGTAATAATAATAATAATAATAATAATATAAACACTGTGACAGTGTTGTATCAACACAGGTAACACTAAGATACGACAACGAACGATGCATCCTTCTGAAATGAATTGCATGTTCTTACGATTGCCTAGAAATTAACTACAATATTTTAATAAACGCAAAATAACAAAAACACATACTTACTGAAGATGAATTTTTCAACATAATGATTTTCATTGTTGGTAACTTGTTACGAATAGACAGCACTCGGAGAGAAAATTTTAACACGTATCATATAAAGCCTAAATGACATATATTTGCCACATAATCCAAACAATTCTGTTGCAATACCCCTCTAGCTCACATTATTACCCACACTGGTATAGATGATATCAGTTAACTAGTATAGAGCTCATAGAATGTGCTGTACATTTGTGTTTCATATTGTGAACAAACATAAGAACATGTATTTAATTACTCTGTTCTATTACTCTTTTGAATTTGCGTAAATATCAGGAAGTACAACGAAACCATTGTTCATTCAAAGCTTTTCATTACGATTTTAATCTTTGTCATTTTCTGACGACAATGAAACCCTTACTCCATAACGTTATTAGGTCGATCTTCTGATATTGGAAATACAATGTACAACGATTACGTAAAAGATGTTTAATTGCATAAAGGAGTCAGACAGCCCAAAGTGACACCACTGACCAAAATTATTTGAATTACGAAAAATCAGGCATTATAGGAATCATTACATTCTCCCATCGTGGCTTTGTAAACAAGATTTAAAGCAGGAAACGTTGTCGGAAAAGTGGAAGAATATTTCTTTCTGAAAATTTGAAATAATAATAATAATAATCTGAGAACATATTCATTCTTTATCAACAATCCCGTTCAAATTGAATTCGAATTGTCTAGAAATCATGAATCAAATACGGTTTGAAACAAATGTGAGAAAAAGGAATAATGTTTATGCAAAAGAACATGGCGCACACAGACCATTAAACAAAAAAAATATTTCAAAATTTTCTTATGTGAGACTATTAGTAATTTCGCCAAACTTTCCTATTTGGCACTGTTATTCCCATAAATTTATTTTTTTACTTCTAAAAATATAATAAAAACCGCGTAAAACTATTCTTTCACGCTCTATTTTTGGCTAAGTCATGCCCCTTAAGGATAATATAAAGCAACGATCTCCAACAAAAGATGGCAGCACTACCTCCGTATATGTCTAATGTATTTTCACTGTTACAAGAAATTACATTGCTTCTCCTACAAATTCAAGTCTAGAGAGTTCAAACTTTCAGGAAAGAAAGTTCATAACCAATTCAAGAGCATGATCGATGACGATTTTTAATTTTCGTTTTTGTTCATTGTTGAAAGAGCTTCATTGTTATAAGTTTTGATATTCACAACAGCAATGAAGCGCGTTTAGTAATGAAGGAAAACGAAAATAAACAATCAGCATAGATCACGCACTTGAATTGGCTATGAACTTTCTTCCCTGAAAGTCTGAACTCTCCAGGCTTGAATTTATAGCAGCAGAAAGGAAATTTCATGCAACAATAAGAATACATTAGACATATAAGGAGATAGTGCTGCCATCTTTTGTTGGAGATCGTTGCTATAGATTATCCTTAAACTGAAAATTCTACTGCTTGCTAATTACGGCAACTATCTTCTATTGAGCGTTTATTTACTTAATGTTTTATTTTCCATGCGCGCAAATGATTTCATAATGAAAATATAACACAAACCTAGACACTATAAATAAATAAAATAAAAACAAAAACAAATAACAAATGAATTAATATGGTATGTTTTGCTCGGTCATATGAAACCAATATCAAAGTACAGGCATGGAAACATTATTAAATTGTTTGAAGACTTCAAAATTGTTAAATTTCATATAGGGATACTCATAGTCACTTATTCAATTGAACACATTGATTTGATTTTTTAAGTTAATTAGTTCGTTAAAATCCCATTCATGTAGGGGTATCTTAAAACCTAAAATCTGTAACAAAGTTTAGGGAAGGATAACCTTCAGCTAACACGGAAATGGGAGGTAGTGCTCATGGCTTCTCTTCCAAAGTGGCAAAGAGCATTTTCCTACTGAGAAAGACTAGTAATAAAATCGGGATAGCAATATCAGTATTGCCAGCCAGTTGAAGGCCTATTTCCCTAGATAAATTTTCTTTTACAAGATAAACAATTTTCGAGAAAAAGGTTACTATTGACAGAACGAATTTTTAAAAACATGCTTAGGATTTATGAGTTGCTTCGCCTTCAGGCCTTCGGATTGATCCCGCTGACCACTCCTGACTGAGGATTTTTCAGAGTTTTACATCAGTTCCACCCGCCTAATCCTTGAATAGTACCTTGAAACTAGACCCTGGCTGAATTTCTTCTCATAAACTCTCCCTTCCTTTATCCAAAGTTGCCTGAAGTACATCAACAAAATGAAATGTTAGCAATTTTGCAAAAATTTTAGCAATTTGAAATTTTCTTTAGCGAAATCTGAGCATTTAGAAATAATAAAATTATGTTGTCGGCAATTACCATGCTGTGATTGAAGCACATAAAGAAATCGTGAGTGAATACACTATATAAAATCAATCTATGTTTCCGGTTGCTCAAACATACGGTATTGAAATCCCATAAAATTATAAAGTCTAGATTTAGTAATATAACCGCATGGCTACTACAGTCCCGTCTGTGAAAGTAAACACTGTAAAAAAAAATTAAAAAATACTGAGGTACCAGGGATAATACGAGTATTGTTAAGCGATTTTGCAAGAATTTTCGTTATCGTAACGAAAAATGTGGTCATATTTACGATATGTGACGTGTCAGTAGTTGCAATAAATGTTGATTCAGCATTGTTAATTGAGTATTGTTAAATTTACCATATTTTTTTAACCATATTATTAACAATACTGAATTGTTAGGGCGCAACTAACCATAAATTATTGTTGATTTAACCTTATTCACACATTAGTTTCTTGCGCATGCGTACACGGTTACCATACTTCGTGTTACGGGATGGACAAAGAAAATGATGGCGCCATATTTATCGCTACAACAACATAAAAAATGCAAAGTTACTGCAAACGCACAGACCTTGACCTTTATGAGGAGTTCATGATGATAACTTTGTTAAAGTATTGTATTGTTAGAGTATTGTTATTGATAAAGTATTGTTAGTTAGCGTATGGTAAGCTGTTGAGAACAACCACACAAGTATTGTTAAATTAACAAAACACGCTTAACAATAAAAGTTTTGTAAATGCAACCATAAAAATTATTAGTACCAAAATAAACACATTTTATGGTACCGTTGACCATAATATTGTTATATCTACAATGTTCTTTTTTTTTAAAAAAAGTGAAGAAGCTGTGTAATATATAAAAACTATAAAGAAGATGTAAAAATTTACAAAAATTTTGTGCTTTACTAAGTGGAAATTATTAAAAAAATATGTATAAGTATGAGCAGGTCTAAGTAAAATTACACTAAGTTATGAAATATTTTTTTTCTATATCGTCCGTTTTTCGCAGCTAGTATACTTATAAATTCGCCCCCCCCCCCCCAAAGAACAATTATAGCCTATGTTCGATTTACATTTTTGTATGCTGGAAATGTTTATAAAGTCTATAATTATAGTACAAAAAATGTTCTTTAAACATATATCGTATGAACAGGGACAAACTAAGGTGACAGTAAACGATGAGTTGTGTTTCTAATATGTTTTAGTATTTTCAATAATCCTTAAATAACATTCTATAGTTAGTAAAACACGCTTCATATAACGGATTAAAGAAATAAGATAAAAACGTTACAAATTATAGAATAAATTAGCGATAAAGCAACAAAATATGTGTTTTTACCCGAAAAGTTGTATACTTTGTCAGATAAATTTAAGTACGAACATAGTGGTAAATTAATATGGATTGCAAAGAAGGAAAAGATGTCGATACATTTTATATTACATTACAGGATGTTGCTGATCTCCAAAATTCCATCTCTGACCTCTTGGACTGGTGTGATACGTGGAACTTGAAAATAAATCCCTCAAAATCTTCTTTTCTTACTATTTCATTAAAGAGAAATCAAATCCCATCTGCCTATATCATTGATGGTAATCCTATTGCTAAAGTTTCTTCTCAAAAGGACCTTGGAGTGGTATTTGACGAAAAACTTCTATTTGCTGATCACGTGACTTCTGTAACTAACAGTTCTATGCGCTTACTTGGTCTTCTCTATAGATTTACAGAAATTAAGGACCTTCATTCATTGAGTATGTTCTACAAAACCTTCATCTCCCCTAAAATTGAATATTGCTTCCCAATTTGGAACATGGCTAGTATTTCTAATCTATCTCATATTGATTCTGTTCTGAACTTTTTTCTTGCTATAGTCAAAAGAAGAATAACATCAGTACGTAGTTTAAGCAAACCAGAGTTATTATCCGTTCTTGGTCTCCACGTACCCTCTTCTCGTCGCAAGCTGGCAGATTTGATGTATTTATACAAGATACTTAACGGTAATCTTAGAACTGGAGAGTTGATATCTAAATTTTACTTCCGTGTTCCGTTGCGAATAACCAGAAATAATAACCTCCTTCATTGTGCCACGCTTAGACTAAGTATACTGCAGCGCTCATTCCATAGACTAGTAATTATGTACAATAACCTTGATTCAAATATTGATATTTTCGGATCTGAAAACACTTTCCATCGAACGCTAAATACCAATATCTGAGTTATTCCTCTTGTGTAGTATAATCGTTATGTTTTTTATATCAACTGCTGTGTTATGTGTTGTTTAAAATTTAATTTCATGTTATTTAGTTTGTAGTAAAGTTATTTAGTTTGTAGTGAAGTTATTTAGTTTGTTGCATTGTTATTTTGTTTCTGTGTAAAATGGCAACTCAAGCTGTATCTGAAACTTAATAATAAATAAATAAATAAATAAATAAATAAAATATGGAAAATAACAAACTACGAACAGTGTGAACATGCATCAAAGCAACTCAATACATTTTAAGTTCTCTTAGGATGGGTGAATGTTTCGGAAGTATCGACATTAAATGAACAACGTTTTTAATGTTTACATTTCGTTAATTGACTTTTATTTTTTTAAAGTGTTAACAAATCCCGACGACTAAAGTGGGCAGGCCATATAGCTCGGATGGGGAAACACGAAAATTATATTCCATTATGGTTGAGAAGACGGAGGGAAAGAGACCGTTGGGAAGATCGATACGTCGTTGGGAGGACAATATTAGAAGGGATCTTCGAGAAGTAGGTGTTTGTCATGAAAACTGGTTCAAGGATAGAATCCAATGGAGAACGTTTGTTACTGCGGCGATGAACTTGTAAGTTCCTTAAGCCATAGAGTAAGTCAGAAAGAAAGTTAACAGCTCTGCGTATTTTCTATCTCACAATGAGTTCATAAAACGGAAAGATTTTTTATTGACACAAAGATAAAAAAAACTGAATAATAGGTACAGTTGGTAAGCCTGCTAAAATGCACGATATTGAAATACAAAATCTAACGTTCCACGTGTTGTTCGTGTCACGTATACTAGTTCAGTGTTGTCAGTGTTTTGAATATTTGTATAATTATTAGACATACAGTAGTTCTCATGTTAAAAGAGATACACATTCCAACAGACTTCTTTTCGTAGTAGAAACATTCCCTTTATATTGTAAATCTTCCCTTCATAAATAGAATGTGAATTTCCTGAATTTAGGGAAAATTTTCTAGACTTGGCAACAATGAACCGGAGTTACTAGGATTGAACCAACACCGACTTTTTTAGTGATTCAAACTTTCGCTATTAGACTTAGGGAGCTGGGTAAGACAGCTTACTTCAATGAAAGTCATTTTAATGATCTATTCAAACCAATAATTCTCAATCCATCTTGAATTCGCAGAACACCTCAGGTTCTGATCAATCATCGTGACACACGAGACAGTAGAAGCTTTGAAAGTAGTAACCATACAATGAATTAGCCAGCATTTGTAAATTTCTACGCATTTTCTTCTGGTTTCGATTTAGTTTTTAACCTTGCTGCTAGATGTCTCTGAGCTCATTAAACATCATGATAAATCGAAGCTTCTGATTGGTTCGTATTACCATATTTCAGTAGCAAGAAATGATGAACTGATCAGAGAATCTCAGTTTATCAGAATCTTTCAGAAATAAGTTATTGAGGTCAGAGACATCTACCGACGAGTCAAGAAAGTTTATCAACATCAGGAGGAAATGCGAACACATATAAGAATGAAGGTTAATTCTCTACATACCGTTTTGTGTGGTAGTAGTCTCCAGAGAGTGGAGTCCTATCCTTCAGAGTTCTCCGCTAGATGGTGTTACTGCCACCAGAATCACCTCCACATTCCTTATAGAAAAATCTTGCCAGGCCAAAAGAATTCTCGACTGTGTGTTGATGTCAGATCAATAGAGCATCAACTAATTCGCGGCAACCCTGGTCAGTTTTCAGGGCACATTGGTTGATAAACAAACCTGAAGGCATATAACCTTAGTGTCTTCGTGTTTTCTAGTGGAAAGTCAAGGCTGAGAGATACGTGCGAAAGGTGATATTTCACAATAACTGTATGCTTCATTGATACTTCAGTGGATTATGTAACTAGTACAGAATAACCAGGAAAGATTTCGATAATGATAACGTTATGTAAATAAAAAGGTCCTTTTTTAGATCCTGTTTATCACAAGAGAATACAGATAAGTAATGTTTCACAATGGACATATCTGATAGTATTTTCTTATTGCAATAATAAAATTCTTCTGTTAAAGTAGACTACGGAAACCATTTTCTTTTCTTTCTGTGATGCATGTATCAAGAGTTGTAAAGCCTTGCTTAGAAACAGTCTCAGTCTTGCGCATAATCGGGCGCCGCCATGTTATGACGTAGTCAAATCTGCCGACTGCTTGCCATCACCATACAGATGGTATTTGATTTGTTAGTATTGCTAACAAGAGATAGCAAAAATGGACCGAAAGAAGTAGTATAAGTGGTGAATAGCGTTTCTGTATGCCTTACACGTCATTCAGTTCGTTTTATTCATTTAAAATTGATTTTTACTTTTAATACTTTTTTAAGATATTGGTATATTTTGGTAGCTTGAACACTAATTTATAACAGCTTTTTTTTATGATTAAATCATAAGATATTTTCTAATAATGCTCTTTAGAACTACTGTATTTAAAAAGAATTAAGTTGTTTTTTTGTAAAAAAATTTGGGCTTTTACATCCGACAATTGTATATTTTTAAAAAAAATTAATCCTAGTGAATCATTTTTCAATAACCTAAAAGCATATTAATTAATAGTGCTCGTTACTGCCATCTGTTAACAATTTAACGTACAACTTGTAGCCCGTGAATATATTGAATAGTTTTAATATGTCATTCTAAAAAATAATAATAAAAGCATGTAAGAAACAAAAATGTAAATTAAAACTATTACATTGAAGTTACTCTTGCGTTTCGTGAAGTAAAATAAAACACGGCCTTTGATAGGATTCGAACAGCCTTAGGTGAAGGTATAAAAAGTTTCAAGTTGCGCGCACTAACCAATTGCGCCACATTGTCAGGACAGCAAAATTGACACAAACTTGCGATAAGAAAATAAGACTGACCCCTGTCATTATTTCGAGCAATTTCTGTGATTAAAAACATGTTTTGGTGTTTTAACTTATTGAAGTGTGTTCTGCAGATTTGTACATTAATTATTTCGTTAAGTGATGATGTGAATGTTCTTTCTCTTTCTTGTTTTTTTGTCTTCAAACTTCTGAATAAGGAACGTAACATAGGGAGAAGCATATAGCTACGGAAATAGTACGAATTGATTACATCAAACCAATCAGAAGATGATTTTCGTTGTATGACGTAGGATATTGAATTCTCAGTATTTCATGCTATATTTCTACGTAACGGAAAACCGTAGCGCTGAAATTAATATATATATATATATATAATTTAATCTGATGTACATAAACAAGTTGTAAAATATATAAGGACGGTGAAAACGGAAATGTCCATTTCTGTTAACTTTATCTTAAGTGTGAGTTTTTTTATTACACAAATGGTAACTAAAGTAAATACCTATATCTTTTCTTTTTTTAAGAAATAATTTATCGACAATTATTTGCTTGTAAGTCATAATTTGCTGCGATAATACTGCTTCCGTGATTTGCTTTAAAGAAAAATACTAACCAATAGAAAACAGGCACAAATTCAATGACAATTCTACGTAATGTCAATGACTGAACTACGTAATGTCAATTCTTCAAATGGTAAAAAGCTAACCAAATGAAGAGGACCTGAAAGTTCCGGGGTCATCAGGATTAAAACGGTATGATCAATCGAGGTTTTGGAACTCAAATCTGGAGTTAATTTCTGTCTATCTACTTCGGTTGAGAGGCTAACTTGAATTTTTAAAATTGAAAAAAACAAACTTAACGAAATAAAAAAGGACCTGTCGCTGAGACACTAGATTAAAAGGACGATCTCATAAACCAAGGACACTGAACCAAAATCTGAAATCAGTTTCTTTCTACCTCGTTTCACTGGGGCAGTAAACAGAGCTGAAACCGAGTCATATTTACTGACTCGGAGAAAAACTTGACACGATTGATTCTGGAGAGTACCACCACCGGTCCAGGTCACTCCTGAAAGAAACACTCACTGTTCAAACCCAACAGTGTATATAATAAGGAAAGAATTAAAATTTCTGCTTTATCTCCCGGTCACCAGGTGAGGCCGGGTCCCAAGCACCGATCCGGTCCAAAATTTGACCCCATTAACCCGTTTTAACTCTGGTAGTAACATGAATTAATGGAGAAAGTTAAACAAATAAAAAAATGTCTTCTTAAAAAGTAATGAGATAAAAACAGCCGGATGAATGAAGATCCCTAAACTCAAATTTGAAATCAGTTTTTTTCTACATGATTTGGATGCAGTTAAACGGGTATATGGACTAATTGAAATGAAAAGATGGCCAAAATAATTTCTGGTCCGGAAAAAGAAGGAAGTACAAATAGTCAAACAAAGTATATGTAAATGATGTTCAAACAAAGAAGAGACTGATCATAACTTGTTTATGAAGAAGTAGCGGAACTTAAAGTGCAGTTGATCAAGCCCCACTAGGGTCTACACTTGTTATTTGTTATGTTTTTTCTAAACAAAATGACTTATTTAATAAATAATTATATGAATGTGCCGAATAAAAATCAAGGAATTATGGAATACTCTGTATATAGATTTTAATAAAACAATGAACAAAATCAAATTAAGGCTCAAATTGATTGTATTTAGAATGCTGATTAATTATTCATTTTGTTTTAACTTTTGATTAATTGTTTATTAAATAATTACTATATCCATACACTGAGTTATTCGTATATTTATTTCTTCATTAACTGTTCGACTTCACGAAGAACCATTTGTTGGGAAAAAATCGATTCTCCGTTTGTTCAAATATTGTGATTTCCGTTTGTTGGATTTTTAAATATCTAAAAATAACCAGAAAATAATCTCGTATGGGCAGAACCGTTAAATATCAGTTTGCTTGTAAAATAATTCATCACTTTCTTTCTCCCAATATATTGGTGTCGGTGTGTTGAATTATGGGGATATCCGAAAATATCCGGATAATTATTAATGTAGTTTACGGATAAATTATTTAACATTCGTTTGTTTATGAAATCGAATATCCGTTTATTCGAATATTTTACTATTTGTACAATTTTTCGGATACAAAAAAAAATGTACGGGTAATCATTCCTCTAATATACCGTTAAATTACTAATACATGTTTGTTCGTGGAACTGACTGCCCATTTATTCGAACATTTTGGTTTTGGTTCTATTTTTCGGATATTGAAAATGACCAAATTAGAATTCCTACAAAACCAATAAATGATTCAAGTTTTGAAGGCTGTGTGTTCTCTCGCCCTGAAAGAACAAGTGATATACAATATATATCTCGAACACATGGCACCAGGTGGCAGCAGTGGCTTAAGGAAGAAAGTGTGTGAGAGGGAATTATGTAAGGGGACTGCGTACGAAGTGATATGATGATGATCAGTCGTTTGTGGTTTTTCAGTACTGCCGCATTGTTCATCGAACGCAATTGTGCTGTTTGCGTAGTCGTAATGACTCACACCTATGCAGAAATATGACGTCAATAATGTAGACGTGCTGAAAACCTGTTTTCAGTTTTCCTCCTTGTTACAAATACGTTAAGGAAAAACATCAACACATTTTAGTCAAAAAAAAAAAAAAAAAAAAAAAACGACCGAGCCGCCATAGCTCTGTGGTAGAGCGTTGGCGTAGCATTCGATAGATGCTGGAATCGATCCAAGCTGCCGACCATCCTGAATGAGGTTTTCCCAGTTTTTTTCTCAATCACACCAGGTAAATGCCGGGATGACACTTCCAATATAGGCCATGGCTGACATCTTCTCGAATCCTTTCCCCTCCCGTGAGCCTTGATGCCTAAAGGCCATAAATACAATTCAAATTCAAAGAAAACGGCAAGTAAATTTGACAAAATTTAAGCAGTGTAAAAGTAGTCCTATAATAATAGGTTAGTTTCTCTTTTTGACTGCCATTGCTACAGTAAAAGTTCACTAATTTGTACAAGCACACGTCAATAAGCTATTTTAGTGGCCTAAAAATAATATTTTTATGTAACGAAAAGTTTTCAAGTAAACCTGTTTTTAAATAAAACAAAAGTTTTCTTTTTCATTTAGTGCTCAAAATTAAATCGTTTTGTGATGCCCCTGCCGCCATTCGGAATCCCTAGATATGATAAATTTTATTTAGTGTGGGACATTCTGGTAACTATTGACCAGCCCGTCTCAATCATGTTGGTGTAATGCTTTTAAAAATCCACAAAAATCCACGGCCTAGGCAGGATTCGAACTCGCAGCCCAGTGAACGACGAACTGACGCCCTAATCCACAGGACCACTAGGTACGAAAATTAACGAAATAATGGTTTTCAAAATGAAACCGTTCGGGGTTATTTCAAGCGTTTGTATCTATCCTCCCCTGCTAGGCAACACCTCCAACCATTAACGCTAGTGGCTTGCAGAACTGCCAGGTGTCTTTTCTTTTAAATTAATTTAATAAATTATTTCATAATTCAAACCTGCTGACTATAGATTCGAACCGAGCGTCCTTCAAAATCCCCCAAATATGGTATTAAACTTTCACTTGTAATTTCGGGGTTACTACACACTAAATTCAAAGAGCGTAATTACGCCCGATCCGAGCAGAATATTATATCTTGCGAGAGCGGAACGAGGGCCCGCTCTTTTAAAGCGGATTTTCAACGAAGAAAAGATGAAGTAGTAATGAAGAAAATTAATATTATAAATGAAAAAGAGTTAAAATAATTTGGCTTCACTGGGATTTGAACCTACTACCTTCCGGCCAGCGTACCAACTCGTTATCCGCTAGGCTAGAAGGCCAACTAAGAGAGACCGCGCCCTCGAAAGGGTCTGTTTCGTCTCTTCAGATACTTGAGACTAATGTTTAAAGATTTCTTGTATTTATCTTATTTCTGACGTCTTCTGGTATATTTTTTATGACTGAGAAAAGTTTTCATGTTTTCTCCTGACATTTTTGAACTAAAAGCAATTAACTTCACAGAATGGCTTTGTATATCGATAACCTTCACGGTAACAAAATGGCAGAGAACAAACTTGACTAGTATCCATGATACACTGTGAACCGCTCTAAAATATGAGAAATCGCTCTTTCAAGGTTGAAGAATAAATTACATCCATAAAACATTGGAATCCCATCTAGAAAGATCACATTTTTATCCAAATTGAGAGAGTTTCGTTGAAAACCAATCTTTTCGATTGAAAACAAACTCTAAAAGAGTGGCCCCTTTTCCAGATTTACTGACTTCACTTGAATTCATTAGGGAATACTCTGAAGAAATTCAACGGCACAAGGCGGGATTCGAACATGCAACCTCATAGACACTGGCCCAACGCCTCAGTCCACACAAGCACCAAGGCCGTCAACTGAACTACAAAAAATACACTAAATTCGTCACTTTTCTTCGTATTTTTTCAAAACGTTTCTTGTAAAAATGAGTGATCGAAAGAATGTGATGACATTGTGGACAAAATATACAGTATATACAAAGGATATATTTTAGTGCTAGAAAATTTAAGTACGTATAAGAAGCACTCGATATTCGTCTTCAGAGAGACATTATAAACTGCCCTTTGTGTTTTCGTGTACAACTTCCTGAGCACAAAACTAACAGAATTTCAAAATGTTTTTAACAAGTATATTGTTTTTATGGTGTACAGCGTGCGACAAAAGTTCTTTCCTTTTGAGAACATTTCTTTGGCAATAATTTTCGAATGAATGGACCGATTTATGTTCTATTTACTGCAACTTACAAAAAAAAAAAATTCACTTTAATTTACTGAAAACTGTTTTCAAATTGGTCCATGCATTCCAAAAGAAAGTTTACTAAAAGCGAAAGAACTTTTATCGTTCACTGTACAATGTGTCAGAACTAATTTCAGCTTCTAGAAAGGAAACTAGGAGTAATCAAGCCTTGTAGCTTAATATTTGTACAGTATTGATCGAGGGAAGTAAAGATTTCACAGGCTTGTATCCAGTATTAAAAGCAACAAATAAAGGCTCTACTATACAACAAAAAAATGCTGTGTTAATTCAGCCTTTTTCGCTGACCCAGGGCGACCCCCACCTTTTTGTATTACTACATGACACCCTCCATTCTCTTGAATCAGCATTGACAACACATCCATTGTGTTGAATTAATGAAATTCATTCCCGTTTGTTGTGATGATTAACAATAACGAGGTGATGATCGCCCTACACCAAATCTTTGCTGGTGGTAGATTACACATTTCTTTCCAACAAGGATGATCATATTAATAAATGGAAGCGTAATATCGAAGAGCCTACTACAGCTCGTGAAAGTTAGTTAAAATATAACATAGTTCGTTTCAACATATTAAAAAACTAATAAATAAATCTCTATATTGAAGAGAAAGGAACGATCTCATCTCACATCGCATCAGGAAAGTTCACGATGACGGAACTCACACGCCACGGCTTGGCACTTTCGATTGTTATTTCTCGCACCTGTATGTTTCGGATCTTTGTTTGGATACACACTGAATACAAAGATAATTTACAAAATTCAACCGACAGATTTTTTGACGACATGCTACAGGTCAAAGCTTTTTGTTTTAAGTATTAATAAACACCTATCTAGTAAAACCAGTTTCGTTTTCGGGATCACGAAAAACGGTGGTTCTTCGAGTGACGCTAAGCAACGAGTCTATTGCTCACATATATACAGCTAATTTCGGATCTAGCAAACTATAATCCCGATTTTGATGCTTGAAGTTGCAATTGAAAGCCCCTTGCCATACTAATGCACACACACACAAAAAAAAAAATGGATCGGTAGGACCTCCCTGGGACCCCCTAGGGCGGTTTGAAAAAAAATCAGAATGTCACATTTCTGGTGATAGCACTTACCACAGACTACATAGCCGACCGAAGCTTGCGGAATCGTAATCTACGCTTTAATACCTTTCAAACGGTGTATCGCACGTCAAAATCGGTGAAGGGCTTCAAAAGTTGTGACCTTTTTTAGACCAATCACAGAATTTTCACAAATGACAGAAACGGACCACCGTCATTCTGTCTGTCTTTTTGGTTTAGCGCAAAGTAGTTGGAACCGGGAATTTTGGGGGTCAATTGCGGACCCCATCTCGAAGCTAATTTGTTGATAGGAGTTACCGTTTTCGAGATACGACCCACAATCGGCCTTTTGTATGAAGACTATGCACCTTTTTTTTAATAGGCAGCCTTACAAAATAAGTGATATCAGTATTAAAAAAACCTTCGGGGTAAAAGACAAGAGTGACGCAAGAATTCTACTCACAATGGAAGTTATATCCATTTTGCCAGTTATTTTCTTTGTGTCTCCTAATTTTATTACAAAGGAAATACTTCCGTCATAGTGACACAAAGAAAGTAATTCGCAAAATGGATATAACTTCTTTTGTGAGTATAATTCTTGCGTCACTCTTGTCTTTACCCCGAAGGTTTTTTTTATACTGATATACATATACAGTAGAACGAGTTTATAGTGACGTCCAAGGGACTAGAAAAATTGTGTCGCTATAACCGAATGTCGTTGTAACCTCAAGAAATATGTTGGTACAAGAGTTAGACTGTAATTGATCTTGAATGTTGAAATTTATTTAGACCCTATTTATTAGAAGTTAGCACGGATACAGCAAACGCCATTTTATACCGTTCTTGTAACAATGTGATGATATAATAATAATAATTATTATTATTATTATACAGTAAGAAATGAAACCATTTTTTTTTCTTTATTACAGATTCTTATAACAATCTTTTAGAAATTTACTTTTACTGAGGCAAAAATCGGATGGTAAAGGAAGAGTGTTGTAAAAATGTGACAGTCTGTATACAAGAGACCACTGAATCAAACTCAAACTCGGTTTTGAGAGGTAGAAATGATGTTGGGAACGGTCATTTTTCTGGGTACTTTTAGGTTAAAAAGTGGAAGAAGGTCATTGGTCCTGAGTATACCCTGTATTATCTTATAAAGAAATTTTGTCATTTAGTATTGTTCGTGTATCTTATGTTCTTTTTTTAAGACAAGGGAATTCAAAATGTCTACGTTAGATTTATGTTAGAGGTTGGGTATCCTGTGTTGTACAATGTGGAAAAAGAAATTTCGGACTTTGTACAATTTAGATAAGTTGGTTTCACCAGACAGATGAAAAATATAATCTTCACAATTTAAAACCATGACAGTAATTCAGCGGAACGCACTACAAAAAACAGAAATTCGATTTAAACATAGTGTCAACCTAGGACGGACCCAAAATTTCTGGAATTTTTCGTTTTAACCCTGCAGTACTACCCTGGGGTTCTGAGGACCTTAACAATAAATGATTTTAAACATAAATGACAAGTGCTTCCATCTAGCAGGCAAATATTTTCAGTAGTATTCTGCCATCTAGTGGGCTGCTTGAAAGTGTGTTCAGTCTTATTGCAGCGTTCAACTTGTGCAAGTTGAAAGGTATATGAGGTCCCCTTGAGCCCAGTGTAGTATTTATGTAAGTTCTTTATCGGTTACGCTAATATGTTTTTTTAGTGACATTGTATGGAAAATTCTAGGCAAACGCACCACAAAACCGTAACAACCTTCTGCACGTCTCAAAAAATCAAAGAGCATTTTCTCCACCGAAAAAATAAAGAGAAAAGTTGTCAATGTTCGCCACTCCTTTAAATTATCATTATGTGTAAGTTGTGCTCGAAATGTTTGTGAAAACTGTTTTGAAAAAGAATTCCTGTAATATTCGTTTATTTTCTATGTTACCTAGATATGTGAGCAACAAAATAATTGGGAATCAAGTTTCACACGAAGTTGAAATGGCTATTACTAATTTAGGGTCCTTAGGAGTTAGGACCCCAGTGTAGCATTCATGTGATTTTATTTAACAATAGTACTGCGGGTTTAATAGTAAAGAGAGGTTGAAGTGTCAAGTCACACATTTTTATTGGTAACAGAAGTGAAGTTGTAGAAAACAGTAAAAATCTGTGATATGCTGAATTTCATGCACGTGCAAATAGGGCATCAATAACGTAAAGCAAGGCTGGAGGTGGGAGAAGCTAATTCAATATAATCGTTATCATCATAATCATTAGTGCTTTGTCGAAAGCGGCAGGTCCTTCAAGATAAGATAAGCCCTCTCCATTCAACCGGATCTTGCGTTTCTTTCTATCTCAACATACGAGGAACATCCAACGTATAGAAGCTGCATTTGTAGCGTCACCTTATCAAAAATGGCCTGATAGATCTAGGTAGCAACTCAAATCTGAAGTCAGCTTCCCTCTCTACCTGCTTTTGAAGGAGCTAACCAAATGAGAATAATATTCCAGTTGTAGCGACATCAGATGAACAAAGGAATGAAACAAAAATGGATAACTTGAAAGATGTTACGTAACAAAACTGCAGTTATTTTCTCTCTATCTGCCTCCGTTGATGCACTAGGCTAGATTAGTTTTGGAGGAGGGTAACCGAATAAAAAAGTTGAAGCCCCTTATAGCGTCGCCGTATGAAAAACGACTGGATAAAACGAGGTCACAATCTGAAATCAATTTCTCATTACTTAATTTCGTTGAAGCGCTAGCCTGCTTTACAGTCAGACGAATAAAACAAGATTAAAAAATTTCTTTTGGAGTTTTTTTATTTTATTTTACATACGAGAACTTCCATAACAAATAGGCAGTTAGGGCAAATATTGTGGGTACAATCTCCATACTGTTCTGTAAATATGATTGAAGAGTTGTATGTAATAATCACATAATAAATGTTATAACTGTATATTTATGCTTAAAGCATAATTAAGGAGGGATAATTAAAATTGTTCAATCTTCAAAATTTAAGGTACTGTTTTATGCTTATAGTAACAAACGCGCTGTTGATAATTTCATAGCAACAAAACGATGTAAGAAAATAACATTTTAACGGCATTTTGACGTTTTTACACCATCCGTTTGATTAAACGAATGGTGTAAATCGAGTCAAGATTTTAAACCACATTATTATTAAGATTTTTTCTTGCTTTTCCTTGTAGAATATTCTCTTGAATCTTGTTGGTCAAATTATTACAACTTGTGTATTTCACTGATACTGTCTAGCGAATCTAGTTGATAAAATAAGGACAAAAGAAAACATGTCAGAAGAAGCCTGTATTGTTGCTTTCTTAACCTCTCCATCTCGAAAGGAAAAGGTCTTTGTTTACGTTTCATTATGCCTGATGTTCGCTTCTTTGTTAACAAGAGAAGTATTTGAGTAGGCACTCGAAAATGAACAATGTTTGCTATACATTTTATAGAGTAGTTAACGTACCGTAAAAATCAGAAAAGGAAACCCTTGCTTTTTGGAGAACAGACTATGTTATATGACTTGAGAAGGTGAGAATAGAATAAAATTTACTGCTTCCACTTCAAACAATAATATTTATGTTCGTGAAGAGTATGAAATGTTAAAAAGAAAGCACAAGACAGGAAGCAATGCTCTTGTTTTGAAATGTGACGTGTATCCCGTAAAGAGAAAAAGATCTATCCGGACTTTATCCAACCCGCCTTCGTTCGCTCGACACTGTGTGAATTGTGTGAAACGCTGAAAATGGAAAAGGAAACAAAAGGTGAGCACTTTGTACAAAAACTTACCGACGGACATCGTCCCCCCCCCACCCGCGCCCAGCCAACGATCCACCGCTCCATCGACTACCCTAGTTAGCGTGTTGCCAACCAACGCTTTGGAAAGGGTCTATATCTCCCACCACGTTAAGACACTGATATATGACAGTGCAATGGAGGTAACATAGTTCCGTAGAATACTAGAAATCCCACACCCCGGCAAAGTCTTCTTCTTTGTTGTTATTCCAAGATAAAATTGCTTTCAAGATAGTCATGAAAGCGTCAACGCTAGACCCATCTCACATTGCTCCCCGAAAGGCAACATCTTTCACATTTTCATTAACAGGTATTAACTCATATGTTCTATAGAAGTTGGAAACTTGTCTGCTTTTAAATGCCCACCTGGATACATGACATTATCTCAACGATGTTACAACCACCAAATGTTTGCGAAAAAAATAAAAATAAATAATGTTTCGTTGTCTTCTCTTAAGAACTGTTATCACAACGTTCATTGAACGACAAGAATCGTTAGTGCTACTTGATTCTTGGGGGCCGTTTCTGACCATAAATGAATTCACGATGTATTCCCAACGAACAAACCTTCCAAGATTGGAAACATTCCCGAAAAGTGCACAAGATGTTGTTATCCTCTGGAGCTATTTGGTTTCCGACCAATGAATACACGAAAAACATCCACTGTTTGATTTTCACAACCGATACAATATTATCAAGATTATCTTGATTATACACAATCACTTCAGTTCGAATCGATACCAAGGACTAGGGAGTATAGGACCGCCAGCTGAAAGGAGTTGAGCGTATTAACTATAGATGGGAATACTATCGAACTGTAGTCGTGTCATCTTCAGGTAGGCAGGTGAACTACAACCATTTACTAGGCAAATCCTTGTTACTTGACCAAGAACACAACGTAGCTAACCGGTAACAAAGAACTTCGGCGAACTTCATTCCTATTCGGAAAGCACGCGTCCGCTCACACCATAACAGAGTAGCGTCGGAAGTTTGAATATGGTATGAGTAGGACCGCTGCTTCTTGGTGTTGGGGTTCCTTGAAGGTGTTGGAGCGACATTTAGATTATTTGCATTTACTATATATTCTACCGTGCAATCCACTAACAAACATAACTAATGTCAACACATTATAAGACTTTGTACTGCTTCCTGAAGTCGAAATATTGACAGAGATGAAAGAACGATTTCCTTTTTTCATTTCCCAAAGACAAAGATAGCCCGACTCTAAATCCATTATGAACGGTTGATCCGGTAGATAGTTCTGCCTGCCGGTCACCAGGTGCCACGACTACGCTCTTAGTTCAAACTATTATTGTCGCTTATGCGAGCTGGCAATCCTATACTCCCTAATCCTTGTCGATACTTGAGACTCTCGCAGGATTCCTTTTACAAACTTGGCATGCGATCGGTTGAGTACATGCCTTTAGATTCTTCAGTTAAGTTTACATTTCAAGACGTTGCAAACTTTTTCCATATCCGAGTGCCCACTCGGATACTTCCCTTGTAAGTATGTTGCTCATTGAAACAGAAGTTCTTAATATGTCATGATTTACGTTTAGACTTGTATGTGAATCCATTCAATTAAGCCAATAACAACCAGCGTGCCAATAGACGTGTATGTAAACGGAACGCATTCGTCCTTATCCAAGTCCTTGAGCATTTTGAATGAAACGCGCACGAATCGTAAATCCAGCCAGCTCTTCGCCAACAAGAAGCAATTAGTTGAGGAATATATCTCATGAGTGAAAAAGGACCAGTTTATCGATTGACAAGGCGCCTGACTTACTCGTCTAGTCAATATTGATCTTCCGTCTTAGCATTTGAAGCCACGCCCATGTCACAATACCGAACCGGCGTCCTCTTGTTTCTCCTTGACTGTTTTCTTCTCGTTCTACCACTGTTTCTTCTTTTGTGATGAGGCTAAATTATTTATCAAGTGCACATACCACTAGAAATACTCACGCCCTCTACAAGATCCCAGAATTTTGGTTATTCACAGGAAGCAAGAAACTCTTTACATCGTGAGTGCAGAGAAAATCGTAGGTTTGCCAGTGCGTTTCTTTTTGTTACAAACATGTTTACATGTAATATCATTTAATTAATTTATTCATCCTTTTCTATGAGCTAAGTATATTCCTCAAACGTATGAACTTAGTCTGTCATACGTTTGAAGGATGATGTCTTTCGGAGAGCACTCTTAAAGTTGGCCAGAGTCTTAAAGAGGCATCCCGGCATTCGTCTGATGAAACAGGGGAAATACTGCATAAAAATATCAGTGAGGATAGCAGATAGCACGACTTGACTCTGCGTGCCTCTTCAGCATCAACCTAAGCCCGATACTGTAAAGGAGCTCGTACACATTACGTCCTACAGTCCTGAAAGATACATCTTGTTTTGGAGTCATGCGGCATAGAGCAATCTATTTGTATTTATCTATACGTACAGTCATTGCTTGGTTCTTGAAGCATGCCGCAACTCTTGCTGTACTGCATGTTTGTAGGTCCAGTCCTCCCATTCTGTCAATTGCCAGTAGACAAGTCTTTCCCAACTTCTTTCAGTATACCGATCCCCTTTATGCAATCTACAGACATAAGTGATCCTTGAATAATAATTTAAAAGGTAGAGCTATGCCCTGTGTGATACGCACGCGCCGTGAACGGTGCATGGGGGATGTGAAGGTAGCGTTCCACGTATTCTCGATCTACGGTACAGAGTGAGGTAATAATAATAATAATGATGATACTGCATTGCATGTCTTAATCTATTCTTGGGTTACATGTGTGTGATCTATTCCTATTGATTCTTTCGAATTTGAATTTTTATCGCCTTTAGGCATCTAAGGCGCAAGCCAATTGATTCTTTATGTATTCCCTATTGAAGGCCCATTTATATTGGAGGGTGACATGACGTAGGCAAATGCTGTAATGTCAATTATACCCAATATTCTACAAATTACAAATTATTATTATTATATTATTCTTGGGCACCTTCGGGTGATAAAGGCGGTCGAGCGTGGGACTAACCATCCCACTTCACTTCGTGCCGTAGGTCGAGATTATATGAAGCGCTACCTCTATATCACTCATGCGCTGTTCACGACGTGTGCGTACCGCAAAAGGGATACACTTACCTTTCTTCACTTTTGCACTGTAAATACTTCTGCGAAATTGGACATAGTCCACTTGAATTTTTGCTATTTTCGCTACAAATTTCCAGTACTTTATTCCCATTACTTATACAAACAGTACTTTATTCCCTACACTTATACAAACAGTACTTTATTCCCTACACTTATACAAATTTCCAGTACTTTATTCCCTATAGCTACTTATACGATTTTTCAGTACTTTATTCCTAATACCAGGTGTATGCATAAGTTTTTGCCGGTTTTTGTGGTAAAGAAAACATTTAATTTTCAAGGGAAATTAATTTTGTTTTATTCAAAATACTGGCCATCGGCTTCTACACATTTCGCCCATCTTTCAGGTAATTGATGAATACCATGCCAGAAAAACTGCTTGTCTTTTGCGGCAAACCATTCGTCGAGCCATTTTCCAACGTCTTCGAAATTCCTGAAGTGCTGCTCTGCGAGCGTGTGCCCCATTGATGCGAAGAGGTGATAGTCAGATGGCGCCAGGTCTGGGGAGTACGGCAGGTGCGG
>JAGDQP010014766.1:0-44350 GCA_022664845.1 Lepisma saccharinum | reverse complement strand
ATTCCTTGTGAGTGCGGAAAAACATACATAGGACAAACAGGACGGACAGTAGAACATCGATGCAAGGAGCATGAAAGATACATAAAGCTATTTTATCCGGAGAAATCAGGCCTGGCAGAATACAGCATAACAGAAAAACATAGAATTTTATTTTCTGACACTAAAATTATCTCAAAGAGCTCCAATTACTGGGATAGGATAATAAAAGAATCTCTTGCCATACTACAAGAACGTAATAATGTCAACAGAGATACAGGATTTCAACTTAGTCGGACTTGGACACCAGTCATAAAGAAAACATACATGAAAACGACCAATCAGCGTCAAGCTATAGGCCAACCAATCAGAGACACAGATTCTTAAGCTCCGCCCCCTACCGTTACTATATATAGTACACATGAACTGGTCTCAGTATACTTGCCCTGAAGATGAGAACAATGTCTGTTCTTGAAACGTCGGCTCTATCGTCGGACTTCACCTGGCTGATATCCCGAGAACATCTGTATAATTAACGGTTAGTATTCTGCAGAGTGATTAGAAATGAATTCATCAGGTTTCGTGAGTTTATTAAAAAAGACTAATACATTTAGAGTGAAACAACCTACCTAAAAATAATCAGAAACTGGCCAAGTGTAATTTCTCATACATGTAACTTTCACGATTACCGACAGATGGCATCATCATCACAAATGCTCTATGTGGCTTCCTTTGGTCACACGACACACATCTAAGCGGTAGTCCAATTCAACCCAAATGCGTACTAGCATAGCGGGAGTGATGTCTGTGAATGCATGTGTGATGCGTTCCTTGAGTTCAGCCACACTGGATAGCAGTGGTGGCACAATACCAAGTTCATGACTGGCGCAATGTGTCGACTTCTGTGGGCTGCGAGTGAAAGTAGGACCTCCTGTTTCATCGGTAGGATCTCCTGTGATTGTACGTTTGCAGACACAACCTGTGTCCTTGAACGGCATGTACCATCGCAATATGCTTTGGTGTCCTGGTGCTTCTATTTCGAACTGTCTTCGGAATGGATGCTGAACTGTAACGACTTACTGACTCTTGTCATATTCCAAGACACAAAACGCTTTTTGCTGCCATCTGTCGCTAGTAGTGAAAGTTAAATGTATGAGAAATTACACGTTAAAACTTCACAGTTTCTGATTCTTTTGCGGTATGTTGCTTTGCTGTAAGTGTATTAGTATTTTGTTTTGTAAACTCACGAAACCCGATGAATCATTTGTAATCACCCTGTATATTAGTACAAACCTAGATGTAATATACAAATACCAAAGTTAATACTAAAGCCTCGATATTAAACGTGTATATCTAGAAGTGTACGTAAAACTCTATTTTGTGATTACATTGCTAATATTAATAAAATTGCAGTATAATGTTAAAGATATAATCTGCTTTAAAAGAAAATGTGATGTAGCAGATACCCCTTAAATTAATGCGTTAAATCGAGCGTTCACGGTGTTTACCATTTAAGAAGTAGACTATGCCTTCCATGTTAGACATACGTATCTGGAAAACGAAACGGAATTTGGTAAAGGCTAATGTGAAATTTTTGTTGTTTTCATCATTGATCTGCTAACAAATAAACCGCTAATGAGATCACATCGAAACCTACCCCGAAATTTTGCTTAGGGTACGTCCGATAGAGAGGTAATATATATATATTATATAATATATATTATATAATATATATTATATAATATATATATAAAATAGCTGCTCATATTAACTGCAACGTACCAAGAGATATTGGTCGAAGTGTACAAAAAGTGTATTATTTATGATTGAATCAACAGGAGTCACTTCTGCTTCACTTTCATCCTGGAATGAAACACGTCATCTGCTATACCACGCAGTACGTCACGCAGAAATTCAGATCTTTTTTTTGCGAAGTCGGAAAAATTATGGATTTTTAAAAAAATATATGAATTTCGGGGCTCCAGACTAGAGATGGGCTAAACTGTTATTTTTCAATAACTGTTATAACAGTTAAAAATAACAGTTTAGAGTATTTTTTTAAAAATTGGATTTTGTGGCTTGGGAACTGTCAAGAACCAGTATAAAAGTACCATTTTAAGTTAACTTATCTGTAGATAGTTATATGTGGAGTAATAAATGTCAGTTAAGTACATAACAAAATGTATAATCTTGTATACGTGTATTATTTAAGGTACTCTCCCGGGATTCGCTTTGTAAAACTGAGGGAAACCCTGTGAGACCTCAGTCAGGATACTCGGTCGTGGGGTTCGAACCCACCTGCCTACCCAGGAAATTTGATATACGCCAGGATAGATTATTATATACGTACTCTATTTACACGCATAAATGTAGACTTTGATGCGGACCCAGGAAAATTTCAAAGGGGCAGGCCGCCCTAATTTCTCCCTACCTACGACAAGAGAGAGAAAAAGACAGAGAGAGAGAGAGACAGACAGACAGACAGAGACAGAGGCAAAAAAACATACACTGGAGACAGTAAATAAAGAGAAATGTTCAAATTAGGAACTTCCCTCACGCTGTAAACCTTCCTGATTGGCCAATGAGTCATTTTCCCAATCTTTTGTTGTGGTTTACCGAACAAAGCATGTAATGGTCATTTCTGTCGAGGAACTACACGTTCCTTCAAAATGTCATCGAGGGATTTCTCCTAGGATTTGGAATTTTGGAAGTTTTAATCTGAGTGTGTTCAGAGTTTAGACTTCTGTCTAGTGGTATTACGGGTGACTATAGGATTGATTATCCCTAGGCGGTCGTAGGGGCTGCTGATCAAAATTATCATGAGGTATTGATTATGATTTCAGAGCAGTGATTCCGCCAGACCCCATCTGTGGTCCCCCCCTATTCTCCAGAATACCGGAAGGGTACCCCAGCTTTAAAATTTTTACGGACAAAAGTCGATAGAAACCGGGCAAAACCCAATTTTGTCCTTACAGCTCCGAACTTTTCTCCCCAATTTTTCTTGCTACTTTCGAAGAAAACTTTTTTTGCGATTTTAGGGAGAATTATTTGATAATTCTGCTCAAATTATTTTTGAATTCTGCCCAATTTTTTTTGAATTATTTGATAAGTAATACATAGCTAAAATATTAGTTTTTTGTTCAAATATACATTTAGAATAATTAAATCTGCATTAGAACTCGCATAAACAAAACTGAGTTCCATAAATGTATATTCTATCGATTCCAGTTTGCAGCAAATGTCATATATTGCATTGCGATGGAACAATGTAAGGCAGCGAAAAACATGTTATGTTTCTTGCTCTATCTTAGGAAAATTGCTAAACGTGAATCTTAAAATATATATATTTTACGGAAAGTCAAGAATACTTTAGGTATGCAAATACTTTCTTAAAAATAAGATATAGTAAACATGTTCGAACTCTGAACAGCTTCAGGGCGAAGTAGGGGGAGTTTGTGAAAGCTACGAATAAATTATATTTTAAGTTATTGCTTTGAATTGCAAGAGAATGAATTTCATATTTAATTACAATGCTTTCTGAATAAATTTGGAACTCTTTTGTACGGAAAAAACAGATAAAAATTTCACCTGATTGTTATAGAAAGGCGAGTCGTGGTTAAGCAACTTATTTTATGCTACAGTGAATGTTATACATGCTATTCAAAATTAGAATGAATTACGATGACTAAGTCTGAAGACATATTGCTCTGTCGCACATTACATAATCGATAATTGTTGGAAACATTTCATTTACATTATTATGATCAAGGAATATATCTTGTATATGAGATTACATTTTATTTGCTGTATTCTGTCATTCTGTTCATTGCCCCAGTATTCTAGAAAATAAAATTCATTTCTATCTCTTTACTATTACGAAATAAATTACTATTACTTCATTATTTTGTAATGAAATTCCAGCCGGATTTTTGTTTTATAGTCACCTAGATTTACACTACCTCATATGATCATATCAAAATGCAGAGCAGAGAGGCAAAAAACATACTAGTGAGCTCCACAAATCTTTCTTAAGAATTTACGAATCGTTAAGAAGTTGCAATAGCCTTGAAATATACTACATTTACTAAATTATTAACTAAAATTGGTGAAAACCATAAAATATCTGTTAAGCAGAGAATATTCGTGAAGATATAAAAAAAAGCAATTTCGTCAATAAAACAATTTTTTTATGGAAAGAAACACTTTCATTCTTTTCAAAATTTTCGTTTTTTTTTTCTCGGCACCAGACTGAAATCCGGGCGTAATCCCTGTTTCACGGATGTATGTAAATCACTGATGTCATCATAGTTAATCGTGAATAACGACCGTGTGGACACGGAGCAGTAGGAAACAAGAGGTTTATGAAATTTCTGTGGAAGGAAGAATATTATAAACGTAGAAAACCACAACATTTCAAATTAATTTAAACTTCTAAAGAGATTCATGAGTTCTGCATGAAAGAAATAAAGCACACACTTTTCTTACCAATTTATAAAATGAAACCATGCAAGTGTCCGGGACCTCGAGGTACTTGTCCCTCTGCCCTGTTCCATCCTCTCAACCGTCCAGTTATTTGCTGAGAACAATGCGTTTTATTTAATTATAGCATAATCTCATTGCAGTACGATGATGCAGGCAATTGCAAATCTCTATTCCGTCTTTGCTCCGCTAATGAATACATTTCCATCCATTTCACCCCACCCCAAACTTTATCCGATATTTTTACAATTTATTAAGATTTGCGTTTAAGTTGGCCGATAAACTTATGAAAATATGCTATAAGACACGTGGTGTTTTTAAAGGTTTCGCCTTTAAAGAGCTGACAACGTTTCATCTGAGCTAAACGTCATAGCGTACCACACACTTCTCTTTTGTTCACATTGCAGTGTGTGATCAGTTCCTCTTCCCTACCATAATGTGTCAAGCCCATAATAATACGCACTTTGCCTTTCTTAGTTTCATGCATACACTCCTTGGTCTCGTGGACAAGACAGGTTCCCAGTGTAACCCCCTCCCCCCGCCCACACATAAGCAAAGCGTAAATACACACCTCTCTCATCCAATCCGAAAATCCATGTGCTTACTGACAATGCAACAACATGTTTCTTTTATTTTATCTGGCGCGTACCCTTGTCGAAAAAAAAGCCAAGTAAAAGCTACAAACTTAGCTCCTAACTTTTCTTATCGCAGTTAAAAACAAGGATATTTTGACTTCGCTGCCAAGATAATAATAAGGAATTTTGAGTTTTTACCTAAAGTGTTAAAAATAACTACTTAATTTCAAAAGTAACAATTATAAAAGTTAAACCAAAATAACTGTTACAAAAATAACATGTTATTTTTTGCTCATCTCTAGTCCATATCCCCTAGAAACGTCCCTGGAGAGCAGAGCAGTGTTGTTATGTGGGAGATGACGGTACAACTCGCCAGTGTTTCATTGATTGAATCATACAAAATACTCTTTTGGTTCACTTCGCACCTATATTCCAGCCCATAACTCGGTGCCTTGCAGTTAATATGAGCAGCTATTAGGCCCGTTGCCAGGATTTTGTTAAGGGACGGGCACAGATAAATTCTTTCTCTCTCTGTCTCATGACTCTTCTTAACCGAGTAGTTAACACGTTTTTTTTTCACTTGGTACGCATGGTTCCGGGTTTGATTCTCGTTACAGAATCAAGATTTTCGGTGCTGAGGCAATTTAAGAGCTACTCACATAATGAATTAACGAATTCCAGTCCAGAATGTTAGAAAACAACGTGTGAGTAATTGCTGTTATTTTAATAATAATAATAATCATCATCATAATTTTTTAATTTTACGTTCAGTAAGAACTCGTTTTTATTCATACAAAAACATTCTGCAAAAGAACTGTTCTTACAGAATGACCTGAATAGACAATTCTAATAGTCTGCTGCACGATTCTTCGGGTTTTAAATCCTGTTGTGATGAACTAAGGAAAGTAGTTGAAAAAATGAAAGAGGAACTTGCTAAATTATTCTCGATGTGCCTAAGGAGGAGAGAAATACCATCAAGTTGGAATAATGCTATTATTATTTTATTGTACAAGAAACGGGACAAAGAACGCGTCGAAAACTACAGACCAATTAGTCGACTGTCAGTTCTATACAAAATGTTCACCAAAGTTATTTTGAATCGTATTGAACGAGACTTGGATTTTAATCAGGGAAGGGAACAAGCCGGATTTCGTCGTGGATTTAGCACAATGGACCACATACAAACATTGAATGAAGTTATGGAAAGGACTAATGAATATGAACTTCCACTATGTTTGGGATTCATAGATTTTGAAAAAGGTTTCGATTCGGTCTCCTTGTCAGCAGTACTTAAATCACTTGAACATCAAGGCATCGAAAGTGCATACATCAAGTTACTGCGAACCATTTACTCGACTGCCACTTCTGTCATTAGACTATATCAAGAAAGTGAAAAATTTAAAGTTGGAAAAGGGGTAAGGCAAGGAGATTCAATTTCTCCAAAACTGTTTTCTGCGGTCCTGGAGAGAGTGTTCCAAAATTTAAACTGGGATGAAGTTGGAATTAAAATTAATGGCGAATATGTTCATCACCTACGATATGCTGATGATATAGTCCTGTTTGCTTCAAGTGCAGAAGAACTATAAAGGGAACCAACAAAGTTTTGTCGCTTTTTGTGGAGGTCTGTGTTCAATTGGTCCTCACACCGTGAGTTGAATGCGAATGGAGATCAGGCAAAGGTCAGTTGTTGGTGAGTATATGCAACATACTAGCTGGTTGTGGCAGTTCAGTTACACCGTGAACGTGCGGAAGGACAGAGTGAACATGGGACCTCCACAGAGCGTCATAAGGGTGTGTATGCTGTACGAGTTCAAACTGGGGTCAAACGTAGCTACAGCGGGGCGGAAGATATGCCAGGACTTTGGTGAGGGTGTCATGACTACGCGGACAGTGCAGCGGTGGTTTACCAAGTTTAAGGACGGTGACGAAACTCTCGAAGACGCATCACGTGCAGGAAGAACAACACAGGTACCAAATGAAGATCTTCAATAAGCAATTGAGGCGAACAGTGGCCAGACATGTGAGGAACTGGGACTACAATTCAGTGTGAGTGGAGAAAACATTCGGCAGCACCTACATCAACTTGGAAAGCACTACAAGTTGGGTCGATGGGTCCCACATGATTTGACTCCGGGCCGGAAGACAACGCGAGCAGACACCTGTGTTTCTTTGCTGTCTCATCTGAGGAACGAGCCATTTCTGGACAGGGTGTTGACATGTGATGAGAAGTGGGTGCTGTACGAAGCTCCACGGCGCCGTCATCATTGGTTAGTATCCCATGAACCGGTTCCAACACAGCCGAAACCAACACTGCACCAGTCCTGTGTGTTTGGTGGACTGCTCGCGGCATCGTGCATCGGGAACTGCTACCAGCTGGTCAGAGCATCAATGCAACTGTGTACTGTCAGCAGTTGAGACGTGTTCAAGAAAAACTCAAAACTCTGGAGCTAGGGGTTCTCCTGTTACAGGACAACGCTAAGCCCCACGTGGCTAGGGTGACCCGGGACACCATTCTACGCCTTGGATGGGAAACACTATTGCATCCGCCATACTTTCCGGACATTGCACCGTCCGATTTTCACCTGTTCCATTCCTTGAACAATCACCTTAGAGGGCGCCAATTCAAATCCCTAGTAGAGGTGCAAAATGCACTTGATACCTTCTTCGCTTCAGGGCCCACCAAGTTCTACCCGCGATGGAATCCATGGCCTTCCAGAACGTTGGCAGAAGGTCATCGACGCTGATGGGGACTATTTTTGATCTTCCAGGTACGTCTTAGGTAACATATCGATGTTCGAAAGTGGTGGGTGAAAAAGCTACAGAACTTTCTTGCTTACCTTTATACAAACCAGAATTAGAGAACTGAGTAATGAAAGTTCGAAAATATGCCTTAAAATGAATTTAAGTAAAACAAAAGAAATGTACAATCAACATGCTGCAAAGAAGGAAATAAAGATTAACGGAGAGACAATAATAGGCATAGTTGATGAGTATGTTTAACTAGGTCAGCTCAAAACATCGAATGCCAAGTTGACGGATGAAATAAAAGGAAGATGTAAAATGGCGTGAAGTTCGTTTGAAAGACTACACTTTATTTTGGAAAGCAAACTACCAATGTGTCTCAAGCGTAAAGTTGATAATAAATGTGTCTTACCCAGTGTTCGATTTGTGTAATTTTCAGAGAGAGGAAGAATTAGCAAGATATGTATTGTACGGTATTTTCGGATCATCCATATCCCAGGTTAGAGGTATATATCTGTATAATCCCAACTATCCCCCGCTAAAAATCGAACACTGGTCCTACCTGTTATGGTGTACGGCTATGAAACTTGTACAGGAATGCGCAAACGACTCAAAGATTAAGAGTCACACAAATAGGAATGGAGAGATGCATGCTAGGAATAACCAGAAGGGACTGGAAGACAAATTAATGGATTCGCGCACAAACAAAAGTAGATGTAATCAAGACTGCGAAGAGGAGATTGGCCGGTCACATAGCTACGCGAACAGATGGAAGGTGGACGACAAATGTTCTACATTGGATTCCTCAAGAAAAGAAACGACCGAGATTACGTTCGAATGCAAGATGTATAGATGAAATCAAGCGTTTTTCAGGAGCTACATGGCTGAGGATAACAGCAGACCGAGATATGTAGAAAGAAAAGGGGTAGCCTTCATCCAGCAGCGGATAGAAAACGACTGAATATGATGATGATGATGAACAATATATATATATATATATATATATATAGTCATTATGAAGGCTTGCCCAGGACCAGCTAAATTTCTGCTGTTACTAGAAACTAAACCTAGGAAATAACAGAAACTAATGTTAGTCTATGCAGAGGAGTTACTCAGCTTTTCCAATTGTGGTTCCTTTCTGTCCGGCTCACCCTTCCGCCACGCTACTGCTTTATTGGACAAATATTGTTTTGCTTCTTTTAATTCTCGGTTCTCGATCTCGACAGACATGATTTAAGAAGCTTCTGTCTCACCTACAGTGAGAAAAAAGTATTTGGACAAGTTCAACAAAGACGAAACGCAGACTTATCACACGA
The DNA here is from genome assembly GCA_022664845.1 of Lepisma saccharinum. Classification (NCBI taxonomy): domain Eukaryota; kingdom Metazoa; phylum Arthropoda; class Insecta; order Zygentoma; family Lepismatidae; genus Lepisma; species Lepisma saccharinum. Next base: position 35,262 of record JAGDQP010014766.1, on the reverse strand, counting down.
AAAACGTGGCCCATTTCGAAATCTCTTGCCTGTTTATGATAATTTGGATACCTTAGACAGAATGGTATAGAAATAACTAGTACTCGATACACATGCAAGGTAACAGGCAACGTAAGAGTGGCAAAAATATGTATTTAGACAACCCCATACTACTCTCGAAATAAATGTTCTAGGAATTCTTTTGTCTACAAGAGCACTCTGCGTGGTGCATTGAAGCAATTCACACGTGTCAGGCATAAAGAAGCAGAAGCAGCATGGGGAACAAATTGAGTTGAACAACATTGGAACTGCTCACTTTAATTTCAAATTACGTGTTGAAGGTAAAAGGTACTGAGACATAGCCAAGCTTGTTGGAAAGCCATGCTCTACCGCCATCATAAGGAAACATAAAACAGAACAATTATTGGGGATTCGTTCTGGTCAACTAGGGAAACTAACTGCCCGGAATAAAACCTACATTCTTCATCCTGTAAACAAAACTCAAACAATTAGTGCTAAATATTTGGCTACTTCACTTGCCTACGATATGCAAGTTAATGTTACAGATGTGAACAAATAATTGGGATTCAGAAGATGTGTATCCAGAAACAAAGCACACATATCAGATGAAAGCAGAAATAAGAAGTTCTAATTTTTCAAGAAATATCAATATGAATGCCTGGAATTTTGGAAAAAGTTTTATGTTTCTAGGTTGAGACGAAGATAGACTTGTATTGCAATGATGGATATCAAGACGTGTGGCGAAAGAAGAATGAAGCTTTCAGAAAGCAGAACATTGCTTCATCTGGTAAAATGTTGTGATTTTGGGTTGTGTAATTACTAATGGAGTGGTCAGTATTCATACTCTGGACCCACATCTTCGAAATCCCAAATTTTTCAATGAATTTTGGGTGTTTGTGGTGTAAGATGTTGTAGTGTGTAACCTTATTGAATTCACAAATTTTTAGCTAGACAAATTGATAATAGAGGTCAAGTAGACGTAATTTACACAGACTTTTCGAAAGTCTTTGATGTCATTAATCATGACATACTAATTAGCAAGCTTGTAACACTCAACTTCTCAGAAAAACTTCGCCAGTTAATAGCATCCTATTTGTGTCACCGTAAACACCGTGTTCGTTATAAAAATAGTATAACCGAGGAATATGTTGTAAATTCTGCTGTGCCTCAAGGATCGAACCTTGGACCTCTTTTGTTCATATTATTTGTAAATGACTTGCCTGCTGTCATAACATCCCTCAAGAAACTTCTGTTTGCAGATGATTGAAAAATCTATTGTAGTATTTCCTCCGAATTGGACGCGGCCTCCTTACAAAATGATATTAATGCAGTCTCCAATTGGTGTAAAACAAACATGTTATTGTTAAATATTAATAAATGTAGTGTAATGTCATATACGAGAAAAACAAACTTTTTGAAATTCGAATACAAAATTAATGGCTCTGCACTAGTTCCTCTCGAGTAGATTCTATTACTGATCTTGGTGTAACAATTAAATCTAACCTCCCATTCGACATGCACATAAATCGCCTTGTTAGCGAAGCTTACAGGAACCTTGGGTTAGTAATGAGGTTAACTAGCGATTTCTCGAATATTGATGTCTTAAAAACTTTATATACAGCGTATGTTAGGTCAAAGTTAGAATAGGCAGCAATAATATGGGATCCTAATACACAGAAGAACTCTCGGCAAATTGAAATTATACAGTCTAAATTTGTACGATTTTTGACATACAAAGAAACTGGAATATATCCTAAATTTGAAAAGTACTTAGACCTGGTAAATAAGTACAGGTTACAATATCTTGAAAACAAAAGAGTTCATTTTCTCTTAACTTTCCTACACAAACTCTTACACAGTAAACTCGACTCAGAAAGCTTATTATCTGAATTAAGGCTGTATGTACCGCATAGAGTAACTCGACCGCGTAATGCTGTCTTCCGCCTTTTGGCCCAAAGAACTAAAGCAATGGACATATCGCCTATTAGGAGAATGTGCTCATTATATAATTGTATACTTAAAGAATGTCCTGAGATTGATATATTTAACGTAAATATGAGAGAATTCCATTCTTATATAAAATAGTGAATACTTTATGCATGATATGTTACCATGCAGCTAAAAATATGTGTGTTACACCTATGTATGTATGTAGAAAATGTCATATGTGTATGCTGAACACCACAATTAGGCTATTAACCTGTTGTGTTCAATAAATAAATAAATAAATAAAGATCCAAATTATCATAAAAGGGCAAGATAATTCGAAATGGTCCATGTTTCACGTGTGATACAGTCAGTTCTTTCTCTTTGTTGAAATTGTGAAATAACTTTTTTTACCCGTTGTATATAGTTTCCCTATCTATATGTTGTATTAGAAACTCAAAATTACGGTATTAACGGTAAACAATAATTGGATCCAAACAGCAGTTTGAAGGATATATTTCCTAGTGCAAGTCTACTCCTACTTTGGTGTGAGTTCTTCTTGTCGCTTATTTTTCTTGTCTTAAATTATGTTTGTATATGACAAAATCGAAATCACGCTGAATGATCCTTAAACGACAGAAAATATAGTTTTCATTTTTTCTGTAATTCCTTCTTTTCTTTTTTTTATTGAATGGTCTTTATCGATTTTATGCACGAAACTCCAGTAACAACACAAGCAATGCACAAATTAACTCCGTTAGCCAGGGAAGGGTTATTATGCGTGATGTAATTTATATAAGTACTGTAGCACACGAGTTTCAGGGAGGGATTTATCAACGAAATAGATTTGCTAAGACGAGATAAGCTTAGTAGAAGGGGAAAACGAATGACCATGTACTGTAGAAATAGGAGAACCGACTTCACCTTGAGGGTTCCTGGCCCCCCAAAGTTTCCCCCCGGGATGGGCGTCCTTGCCGTTTACCCCCCTCGGCTACGGCACTGGCAGCTATATATTTTGTGTATGATCTTTTTATAGGACTTAGATTCTCGTAGTAGAGTTTCACGGTAAGTTTTGATATGATCTCATTAATAGTTTTCTTGTAAGTAGTAGGGTAAGAGCCCCGAATATGAGGATAGGCACCCCTATCTATGTACTGAAGCAAGAGCTGCAACCTAGCGGAAAGAACCCAAAACAGAAGGAAAAAGCCCGCCACAGCACTGGACGTCAGGTGAGCTCTTTGTATGGAGAGTTGTTGGTGCAGCGTGTGTGGAAAGGAAATCGTGATTCAAAAACGTTTTCTTCTCGTGCACGAATTAGGCACTAAAAATGGTGAAGGTAAGTTGATATTCATTCTATCTGTAGTTTATCTCGTAGCAGTGAGTCTGTGTATTGTAGCTTGCAATGAGTTACCAGTTTTCTTCCACTTATAACTGAAATATTGTTAGTCACTTGTTTATCCTTCGAAGTTCTTATTATGAGACCTTTAAGGGGTTCAGTGTATGAGACCGGTCCCATAATGGAAACCGTATAATAATATTGGGTCTCATATTAGGAGCTTATTTGTATCGAAATGTCTTTCTTCACAAAGTAATCTCTGTTTAATGTTTGGCGTTGATTCTCATTGTTGTCTTCCCTATTGTTAACAGTTACGTTGAACATTTAAACGTTATTTATCTTTACTTTCTGTTTTAGGTAAACTTTTAACAAAATACGAACAATGTCGGGCGATATTTGTGTGAAGGCCACTTGAAGGCAAAATATAAAATTAAAGAAAATGAGGTTAATTGAAAATTTCTCGTTTTATAATTGTGTGCCATAATAGGATTTGGTTTAAAGAGACTGCTGAATGGTAAATTTCTAAAACAACTGTTTCAATATTCCACAAAAAGTCGGGGTCTCTTATTAGGCACCCCTCATAAAAAGAGCACAGTAGCCATTTCGTTCACATTTTTCAATGTATTTTTTTTATTATTACATTTTCATGTCACCCAATAGTTTGTATCATAAATTAGACACTACACAGAATATATTAAAGTTAAAGCAGACTTTGTTGATGCTTTAATTAACTAGTAAATAGCACTCTTACTAAAGGCGTCTCATATTCGGGGGTCTTTCCCTACATCTATAGATCCTTATTTGGACCATAATCTCCGCCCGTCACTGATCACACCCACAGCAATTTTACTATGAAAATATCTTAAAAATAGCATTGAAATTAATTTTTTTTAGCAACAAAAGTTTACATTCGAATTTGGGTAACCCGAAACCGACTTCTGCGAACACGCCTGCTCATCATAATACTTTCAAACCTTCAGAAAACAGCTGTAAATATTTCAACTATTTTCCAATGATTTTCAAATTTCTTTGTTAAATCATCAAATAATATTGCGTACAAGAGCGTCGGCAAGGGGGAACTCTCTCTCTCTCTCTCTCTCTCACACACACACACACATAAGATTTGTGTGTCCTTAGTATTGCCCCCTTGAGAAAATTCCTGGAGATGCCCTTAATTGCGTAACATGTTTATACATTAAAAATTAATAAACAAAGGAGGTTTCGCATAATAACTTTTTTATTTTACAGAAATGATTTGATTTGACATATTTCACTGAAGAATTTATCCTGTCCCAGTGACCAGTACTAAAAATTTGGGACAAGGACCGTCCCGAAAAAGCATGCATTGGGACAGGAAACAAAATAGCAAAACGGTCCAGACGTTATTCGGGACGTGTGGCAATCCTATACGCTCATCACGTCTGTTGATAATTTAGGCGATTTCTGAATCAAAGAATGGTAGCTAATTAGTGGAAAGGTTTCAGATTTGTGCAATGCCATTCTAACTTATGATAACTATAATTTAATTTCTAGGATAATTTAGAAACTTGCATTAAAAACAAAGTGAGACACAAAATGCAGACATTCCATAATTGGAACTTTTAAGAAGTTTCAACGTAACGTTGTTTATTGTTTTCATTATACGTAACATTGAGTTGGGTGTAAGGAAAAAAGGCCCGCGAGTTGGAATCGTATTATTAACTATAACCGCGTGAAACGTTTGACCTAAGGCCACGTCTACACGAGCGCGGGAAACGCGGCGGTTTTACTACGAGCAAGCCGTGTCTGCTAACAACACCCATCGTTTTAAATATACGTGACAAAGTGTGCGGTGAAATCGCTCGTGTAGATAAGCACCATTAAAGCATGGGTTTTATTAGAAGGCTCTTACTTGAGGTACAAAATCGACGTGTTTTTCCCGCTCGTGTAGATGAGGCCTAACGTATTGAATATCTACCTTCATAATCTCACCCCATTTTATAAGAAACGTACCTTCAGAAACCAACTGTAATATTCGCTGCTCCTGTTATTCGCTTACTAACTGCGACTGCTGAGACATATTAATTGATTGTCCTTTTTTTCCCCTGTACAATACATTAGTAATAATTCAAGGCATTTTTCCACTCAGCGATATCATTCTATCAAAAATGAGAAATGCTTTATCCATTAACTTCCTTAATTGCATTTTATGGTTTATTGCAAAACATTTATACTTTTGTTTCATGTAGGGTCGTTTCCTTTCCATCTGCTTAATGGTCTCCCCAGGCAGGGACAAAAGAGGTCAAACGAAAATGGAATTTCCTAAGGGTACCATGACTAACAAAAAACAAACTGCGTTTTAATTTAGATATCTTTTTTTCTTTTTTTAGGACAAATAACAACACACTATTTTCTACAAATACTGTTTTCTTGTGAAATGGAATGATCCCCAGTAGCACAAAATCATGTTTTCAATATTGATTTTTGGTTTATTTCGTTCATTAACCGCTATAGGTTGAAAAAAGTACGTTTAATTTTAAATCATATCTCAACAGAGTTGATAAGATTTTAGTTCCCGCGGATTCAACTGTCATTTTCAACTCTGGCATAGATTTCATTTCATGGGTTTCTTTATAATTTAATGGAATCAAATTTGTAATTAAAATCTAATTGAATGCCATTAACTATTATTTTGTGCTCAATTTTGTATGTTGAAAACACGTTGAATTTCAGTCTATATCCAACGAAAACTTGATTTCGTTGATAGGACTTCAATATGACGTGTTTTTAACTATTATATTGAACTGTGCTCTACATTATCTTTCCAAGTTAATTGCATAAAAATTGTGCTTAAAAGTGAACACAATAAAATTAAATATGTTATTCATGTTCTCATTTGCATGTTGAAAACAGATTGAATTTTAAACTATATTTCAAAGAATATTTAATTTAGTTAATAGGGCGTTAATGTATTGAAGGGTTTGCAACTTTCCTTTTCAACTATGACATAGATTTCGCTTTATATGGGCATTTTAATGCGCCATAATACACTTATTGAGAAATGGTAATTTAATAGTGCAGCGATGCTTAAAACGTTAAAGAAGGAAAAATACACACAAGGACAGTATTCTTTATTCTTATTCTTACATGATGGTGAAACGACACGTCTGGATTTGTGGGGACGAAGTTCAAAACTACCTTTTACTACAAATAATGTGTTCATAGCGTAAAGGGAATAGTAAAAGAGTACTTACTCTCAAGACGGCTTCCTGGATGAGGGGTAGTGTGTCGAGCTACCAACGACGAGTACGGAATGTTCCAGCTTCGAACCTGACACCAGACGGTTGGATTATTTATAGTTGGAAAGATAATACGATGAAAACAATGCACAAAATGCAACTAAATGTGTATACTAGTAGACACCAACCATTCTCTGCTTTTGGCCAATTGAACCGGTTGGTGTCGGTCCATCGTCCGCTTCTTGATTTCAATCTGTTTCTTCTTAATCATTATTCAGCGACAATTAGACCGTTGAACAGGCGGACATTTCGGTACATTTTCAACGTTAAAATTACGTTGCGGTACTAGTTTCATCCCACGTACATTTAAAACGTTTCATCCACGTATTTTCAACTTATGTGTGCTACTGGGAACTATATACTTTGTTCTGATATCAGAGTTTTCATAACAATTAGGATTGTTTTTTAATAGTCCAATGCAATGACCTCACAGTCAGTCTGGGGCCAAACTTCTAAATTTAATTCTGGATCTTTCTTTTTTGATGTTTTCAGTGGCGGATCCAGAGAGTGGGCGAAGGTACAGGGGAAAATATTTTTTAAATATTATTTTTATAATTTACTTCTGAGAAAGCTTCGATTCGTTTCTGGGCAAATTCAATTTATCTAGAAATATAAAATTTTGAAGATAAATGGTTCATATTCCATGACAATACTTAGCAATATGAGGGAGGATATGATAAGTTTGTACTTAAAAATATATTTAGTGGGGAAAAATTGTAAATGACCGTGGTCTATTATTTATGGCCTTTAGGTATCTAAGGCTCAGGACGGGACAGGGTAGGGGAAAGGATTTGGAATGGTGTCGGCCAGGACCTATGTTGAAAGTGCCATCCCGGCATTTACCTGGTGTGACTGAGGAAAACCTCATTCAGAATGGTCGGTCTCTGAGATCATCATAATGGGTTGTCTCAAATAACCTCATGAGATCTCCCTTGGTGAACCTGTCTTTTGGTCTACTTCTCCCTCGTAGTGGATGAATATTTTCAATCACCTCATTTCTTAGGGTGCACTCTCAGACGTTAGGTGTAAACACTTTCATGAACTTCCTGAGCAAATGCCTTCTTATGATCAAGCTGCACAGTGACTAATCTATGTGTTCCTCTAGGACGAGATCTTGAACTAGACTGCCTTTTTACTCGTATACGGTCTCAACGAGTCTTCGCATCTTCTTACCAGTCTTCACTTAAACCATACATCGTAATCCCAGGTATCGCCTAACAGTATATCCACATACAGCCTTCCGAGGTCTTCATGTCCTGTGGAGCGTAATAGCTCTCGTGGGCCTCCTCCGGGATCTGGACGATAACTGGGTAATTTCTATTTCTCACTTGCCGAAGGCTACCATCTTCCTCCTTCACTTTCTTATACTCTTTCTGATCTCCTCCATAAGGTTCAGGGTCAGGCTTACGCCTTTTCTCCGTATCCTGCCAACTTACTGGTTTCCCTTCTCGGCGACTCCTGAAGTCCTCTCATCGACGAGTACAGTGTCCTTCTTGAGTCTTCTCCGTGATGGCTTCGAATCTTCTTACAGTTTCTGTAACTTTAATAAGTGTGAGGTCCGGGAGGGCTACAAAAATTTTCCGTATAACAGCTGGCATAAGAGTAACTAAACTGCTAAAAATTTGAGTTTCAGACGCATGCATGTCTAGATCTTTAATTGAATTGTACCGGCTCGTCATAAAAATTTCCAGATTCCCGTCGAACCGTGCGTTGTAAGGGGTGGATTTCAACCACGCCAGTTTAGCATATTGACATCCTCCGACTGGTAGTATCTCATAAATGAAAAACAGAAGTCTTCATATAGGGTCTACATGGAATCCCTCAGCGTTGGAATGAAACCACGATAGTGCGGGTCCCTTTAGGACAAATGATAGAATCTGAAGCAACCGACTGCGTGGTACTCCCACTAATGTAGCCTCACTCTAAAATTGATTCAAGAAAGCTCGAGCTGACCTCTCTGTTCTCACTGCAGTGTATGTAGTAAAGGCTCCCAATTCGGTCAGCTTTATGCTAAAGAGACTATCTGAACCATGATTTATGTGTTTATTCTCCCTGAGTCCTTCTCCTTCTTCTTCCTAGTATCTACAGTTTCTTTCGCGTGCACCGACAACTCTTCTCCTGCTTCCTACTGTCGACTCTCAAAGAACTATCTCTATCTCGCCGTGAGTTCCCACTCTCACTCTCTTCGTCTTGCGAGTTTCCACAGCGTCTTTTTTCTTCCACGATACCTTCCTTTTATTTCTATGGGTATGCTACTTCCTGCATCCTCACGTATAGGGTGTCCAGCAAGGCTACATCCCTTTTTCTTCTCTAAATTCATCATTGGGATTTCTACTATCTCTTACTGCGAATCAGCATCTGACTCCTTCCCCATCAAGAGAACTTCTTTTGCGGCGTTTCTGTACGCTTTTCGGGCTACTTCTGCTTTGCACAAGTCCGCTTTCCGGACTTCTTCCATCGATTTCAACATTGCTATTAACGAATCCATTTTCGTCTCTTTCCTGTATTCTCCAGGTTCAGTCTTCGCTACACTTTTTTCCATTGATGCGACCCAGGTACACCCCGGACATAGTTTTGCAGCCAAGGACTCAGGTGCAAACTCTGTCTTAAATTTCTGATTGGTGCTTGCTGAGTAGAGACTCTGACATTTGCCACACCTAATTTCCTCTGCATGGTAGCCTTGCTCTTTGGATAATACTCACCTGCGTATCCTCTAACGAGAAAGGACGTGGGCTACAAGTGAACCTCTCGGCCAGGTGAGACCTAGTTTCCAACTGGTTTATTCTAACGAGAGAGTGCCTACAAGAGAAAACGACCTCTCTGTTCTAATGCAAACACTTCCGTACCTGGTCATTCACCGCTGACGTGAGAGACAGAATATCCATGGAACCTCTCTGAACAAAGAGGAGAGTGCATGAATGCAAAAGAATCCAACAACAAAATCGTTGGAATTTGATCCTGTGTATTTGCAGTTCAGTTACTTTCCTTTCCACGACCACCTCGGTCGGGTTATAAAAGAGTATACATTAAACTTCTATACTTGTTGACATAAAGTAAGAAATAATTCTGTTTAAGATAAATTCTTTAAACAAAGCATCTTTTGTCTCTTTTCTATTGTTATATGGTTAATTTTTTCACTTAGAGACACACAATATCTATTAAAATAACTTAAAGAATACGATTGGGAAAGTCAACGATACCGTGCGCCATCTTTTGTGCTTAACAGCAGTAAGGTGTCGCAAGCATAGCTGCATGGGTGGCCGTGGCAACATCACTTCCAGTTACAATCAATATTTGAGGATAGTTAGTAAAGGACTGAATGCATAGTTTGTTCTCTTTAGTTCTGTTTTGTTTCTTATACAGGGTCACCAGATGTCCTCATTTTGTAGGACACGTCCTGCTTTTTAACATTGTCCTCCCTCTTTTTCTAAATATCTTGAAATGTCTTCCATTCTGTAGAGACCAGGTTAAAAAGTTCCGAACTGGACAAATTTGTACTCTCTGATCAAAACTGTTAATTTTAATAAAATGTTCGTTACCGAAATATCAAGGAAATGGTTCACCATTCGGTAACCACTCTCCATTTTCATTACATTTTTTTACTTGATAGCAAGATTCAATAAAAATGTAAAGAAAAAAAAAATGTACGTTGCCCCGTAAAAACTTAAGTTTGAAAGTAAGAAAGCGTCAGTGCTTTTTAAATCGAATTTTAAATGATAGGTAGCCATGGTTGTCTACCAACACCTAGCTTAATTGTTCTCCATTGGAAGAAAAAAACTCCACAGTTGTCCTCTATTTGTAACTTTACTGTCCTCCACTGGTAGACATTATGTGGCAACCCTCTCTAATATGTAGGGAATTATTATTTATTCTTTTTGTACTGACCGACGTTTGATTCATGTTATATCTAATACACTAGTATTATTGACACAGTAGATTACATGTGAATGATTTTATGTTTACTTAGTTTTGATGCTTGAAATTAATATTGAGCCCCTACTCAAATAAAAGTTCATACATACCCAGAACCTGTGGTCTAGTCGATGCGGTCGCAAACTTAGGATTAACACAAGAGGCACGCAGGTTCGAGTTCTACAGCCTATCATACTAACTCACAAGGAACATACCTGACGTTATATACTCAGATTTGGATGGAACTTTAACATGTGACTGTCTTCAACGTGAAAAGAATAAAGTGAGCTCCTAGGTTTCGCAATTGTCTCCAGAAGCAAGTAGGTGATTGATTGCAAAGCTATATGATTTCCTTAGTGAAATGTATTATACGAGCGAGGGGGAAAGAAACGGAATCATTCTTTGATGGGCGGATCCATTGTAGTACATGCTTCCATCGCTAGATGCCTCTTACTGGGACCCTTCTGCTTCAGTCTACTGAAAGGCATTGTCGAGTGAAGTCGTGGTACCACATGCTATCTTTTTTTTTGTTAAGCGCCGCTCGCTTGTTTGCGATTTTTGTGATGACTAGAAAGTGGAAACAACGCGTGAGAGTATGAAATTCTGTTTTCTGTTTGGGGAAACAGCTGTAATGCTTGAAACGACTTAGAAGGAACAGCCCTGGGAAAGGAAAACTTTGCGACTGGTGTTCCCGCTTCAAGACCAACCTCGAAGCCTTGAAGACCAACCTCGTTTAGGACGACCTTCGACCTCCCGAACTAACGAAAACATCGCCAGAATTTATGGACTGATTCTGGAATACCGTCGCTGAACCAGTGACAAATTTGTTCATTTGTTTGGTGCGCCCTGGGTCAACAAGGTGCGCCAGTGGTTCTGCGAAGGTCTTCCATAATCAGTTCACGAGTTCTGGCCATGAGCGAGGTTGGTCTTGAAATGACCTCGCAGCGGGAGAACCACTCATAAGGTTTTTCTTTTCCCAGTGCAGCTTCCTTGTAAAAATTTTCAAGCATTACATCTGTTTCCCCAAACAGAAAACAGAATTTCAGACTCATGCGTTGTTTTCACTTTTCAGTCATTACAAAAATCGCAGAACAAGCGAGAGGCGTTAAAAAAAAATACTACGTAGCACCAGGACTACGCTTCAGCTGGTCGGTAGACTGATGCAGAAGGGTCCCAGCAAGAGAAGTATGAACTACAGCGGATCCGCCCACCAGAGAACGATTACGGTTTCTTTTGTGTCCACCCTCGTATGGACCATATAATATTTAAAGATATGACCCAACATGAATGTAAATATACCAGATGCAAATGAGATCAAGTACTGCATCCATTGCGCATGCTGCTACGTCAGCCATCTTAGATCCACCATCTTGGATTCCATTTTTTCTCAAATGAGAATAGGATCAAATATCATATGAAGTTTTCTCAAAATGTCAATGGTGCAGTTCTACCGTATTTCTAACCATTCTCAAATAATTACATGTTACATTTTATATTATGTATCCACATAGTTTCTACAGATTATACAGAAGATGCTTGTACCAACCACTATGCATTCTAAATAAGACCAAATACTGTATCTCTAACTAGAATGGTAAAACGTTCTTTTTGCGTGTGTGAAGCTTTTTTAGTTTGTTGATGTTTTTTTCAAAATGTCGTTTTTTTTTCACACAGCAAGTGATTTAATGCTTTACGCTGCAAATAATCAATGTTATCAGCAGGACTGGAGTTATGCGTTCACACATCGATCTCAGTTTACTATTGCTTTTTTTTCCTGCAACTTTCCGAGGCAAATAATGGGATTATGCATTTACTGCCACATTCCTATGCTTCCTATATCATCACCATAACAAAAATAAATTAACTAAGGACATAGGGACTGGAGTTATGGAGTAATGAAATGCTAATAAACCTCCAGGAATATTTTGAATTATAGAAATAATTTAAGTTCCTAGAGATAATAATTTCGAAGACGTCTTTAGTGAAAACTGAAAAACTATGAATTCTTACCGAAATAGAGCTACTCGCATCCTGTATATACAATATAATTTCAATTTACAGTATTATTGAAGAAATATATCTGATTTTGATTATACGCGTAATTACCGTCCGCAAAACTCAATTATCTTCAACTCAAAATCCCGGAAAATAACGTGCTTCTATTCAAGGGCAGAGATATATATTTGCGTTTACTAGCACATTTGTATTTTACTATAAAAACACTGGATATTGCTCCCTCATATTTCGGGCTTCAAGCATGTACAAATAGAGACAGGGCAACAAAAATATTTTATTTTATATGCATATTTCAAAACAGTTGTAACGAATACTTTTGTAAACAAGTAACTACATATAGGTTTCTTCTAATGAGTCTGTTGTAATAGGGTTCTAAGAATTTTCAAAAAATATCATAACGTAGCCACTTCCCGCAGCTCCCCCGGGTATTCTTGGGAATATAAGAGGAGCTATCGGCACGTAACAGCATGAGGCTATCTAAAAAATAATAATTTAAAAATAGGGTGGTAACGCTGACAACTGGGAGTTTGAGTACAGGGAACAACCACATTATGTTTCGATTCTTTCGAATATGTATACTAATAGCTTGGTGTGGATACGACGAACTTAATGAAAGTAGTAAGTATTTAATTGTAAAAATGGATTGGCAACATTGCCAACTGAAGTACCTCTATGACGGGTTCCAGTATGTAAATACAAAGTTTGCTCCTAATTCGTTCAATGATATGGAAGAAATGAGAAATTTTATTTTCTGAAATTGATTGGCAACACTGACAACTGCGGCGCCGGAAGTACCCACATGAACTGTTTCAGTAGGTAATTCACATGCCAAATTTTGTGTAAATCAACGAGGATACATCCAACGGTTATAAATATGAAATATAGATTTTTTAATCGTTTGGCAACCCTGACAAACTACGGTGCTTGGAGTGCTTGTATGACCTGTCCCAGTACCTAATGAATATGTATATTAAATTTAGTTAAATCAATCACATGTAGATTTGTAATAATAAAGGTATTTTTATGAGTTAAATTTTAAAATATGCTGGCAACACTGACAACTGGGGCGATTGAGATCCGGGACACCCTAAACTTTCTTCTATTGTGTTGAATGATGTTTAAGGTAAGTTTGGGGCAGATACGGTAAGGAAGATTTTAAAAAAATGGTTTTTTAAAGTTGGCAACACTGAGAACATGGCAGTACGGAATAGCTCACGTATATCAATAAATATTTGTAATCTGGGATTTAATTTATGTTGTACTTCTTCTTAATTCGCTACATAAAAGTAATTCTCGCATAAAGAGACGTTAGCAGTTGAAAAATAGAGGAAAGCGAAGGCTCATTTTATTAAATAAACGGAAGTTTTAGAAAAAAAAAGAACTTTATTTTTTCTATTTCCAACACTATCACTGACACATGCTTTATGCTCCACCCGCGATCTTGTATTTAACTTTTCATTTTTCAAATAGGAGCAGGGGGAAGTAACACATAAAGTACATCTGAAATTTTCTCAGAAACTTACTGATGCATTTCGTTTTAGCTATCTTCAATTGTTCTCAGGTTATTTCATGTAAATTATAATTTCCAATAAGTGAATTATGTCCGATCCATTCACCTGGCGGACTGCAACTCCGATGGAGTTATTGATCTAAATACACACAAACCATGTAGTGGTGTTGGCAAGCACGTATCCAGAATTTGGTTTCGGGAGATGTCCAAGGGCTTCTTTGGGGACGGGGAGCTCCAAGGTGTGTCTGAGAATGAAATATATATTAAATATTTATAATTTCGTGTAAAATTATACTACTTTTCCAGAAAACTCTGAGTTTTGGGGGATCCGGATATCTGTATTAGTAAACAAGTTGAAACTGGAATTCTACTAACAAGCCCAAATACTCTGTTCCTTGATAATATTTTAGCCACGCAAGCATTAAATTTCATAAAATAGGTGGCAGCACTGACAGCTGCAGTGCTTACTGTACCAGAAAGCTCTCAGTACTTTTCGATTGTCTAGAATAATATTTGTGCTGTCTGGCGCAGCAGTAGAATTGCATAGAAACAATCTGAATACGTGATTATTAAACAAATGGGTTTACAACACTGAACAACTGCATAATTTAAGAATGTTCCGGCGGCTTTTCTAGTTTAGTCAAGTTAAGACCTTTCTAACAACACTTCAGCCACGTCTCTACACTTTATGGTTCATGAGATATATTTTGGGGCACGAGTTAGTAACACTCAAGACGGAATGGGAACACGCATAGAATGTTGCTGTTCTGTTAAATAATATTTATACCAAGTTTGGTGCTGCTATGCCAAAAATAATGGACGCAATTTAATATAACTGCTTGGAGACGTAGGGGAACTCTGCTCTGTTTTTGTATTGTTTCGCATAATGTTTACGCAAAGTTTGGTGCAGCTGGGTATAACTGAATGGCAACAATTTAAACAAACATTATATATTAAATGGGTTGACAACACTGAACGACTGCACCAGCAGTTCTGAGCAAGATTAGTCAGGACCTTTCCAACGATACCTCACATGCGCTTTGCAGTTCTTGAGATTTTATCACTGGACACGGACGGACAATATATGCGGCAAAAGATTCGCTACAGCTTTGCTGTCGAGGGACCGAAAAGTATCTTTAATGCAAAAGTAGAGATACTTCGAAGCTACTTTAATACCCTCTGAATACTGATACATGTCATCCTCACCCAATTAATGTGAAATACCGGTACGTAGTATTTGCAGCTTGTACGGTGCTATTTCATGTTTGTAGAGGATATCGAAACTTTGACAACGAAACTTTGCTTAAAACCAAATTCTCTTTCTTCATCGAGTGCTCTTCGTTAGGCTTTTAAGAAACGCTACTTAAAGCAATTTTGAACCCCTGGGCTACGTTTACTACAACCACTTCCTGCGTGACTCAATTTGTAGATAAGTTTCACACTGTATGGGTAATACGACGTATCTTGGGGTGCCTGGAGTTGTTATCTTATCTGGTAATAACCGAGACATTCTTATCTCATTTTGCCATTTTCGCCCATTCCTACAAGTATTATGGATCTGAAAACGACATTCTTTTCAGTTGTAATAAGTTGAGAAAGGACGAAGATACGGTAAAAGAAATTGCGTCAGTGAGTTCCGGAGAAAATTGCAGATGAATTTGTTGTTACTTGACCCTTTTCCCCCTTTAAGAGAAAAATGAATCCAAGATGGCGGACGTAGCATATAGCACGCGTCAGAGATGCAGTACTTGCGGTCATTTTCATTTTGTATAGTTACATTCATGTTGCGTCAAAGCTGTAGACGATAATTATATGGTTCATATTTGAATTACTCAGTACATTTCACTAGGGAAATTACATATATTTCCAATGACCTAAATGCTGCTAAATAGAACCACCAAACATAGGAATTCATCCTATTTCTTTTCACGTTAAAGACGGTCAACTGTGAAAGTTTCATAGAAGTGTCTTACTTCGGCTAAGCTCCTTGTTAGATTTTGAATAGTTTCCCTTGGTTTCACTAGGTGGTGTTTAGACAAAGGCTTTTGTATTACCTATCCCATGAAGAGTGCTTGTCCTGATTGGGACGTGTTTAGGCCATATAAGCATGTGTGACTCTGGTTGTTCCAGAGGTTAGCGAATTCGCTTTCTGTGCGAACGATCACGAATTCAAGTCTCGTAGTCGTAGGAGTCCATTGAACAGAGTGGCTTGGAGTCCTCTTCACCAAAAACTGTAGGTCCTGTCAGTACAAATTCACCAGTACGTTTTAGATGTTAAATTAATTACAAATTCAAACAATCAATGACATAGTTTGCTTTGTCGGGCATATTTAGTTGGTCTCTCTCTCAAGCGATATCATTTTGAGTGAAAAAGAAAAAAATATGCTTTTTAATCTTTGCGATCTTTAAAGCAGTAATGTTCGTAGAAAAATGAATTCGAGGAATGGATTTCACAAAATAACAATTGACTAAATTAGAAAGATAGGTTTCGGAACTCACCCTTTCGATTCGTAGTTTCCGACAGGTTTGAATGTTTCTTATGCGAGCGGTTGAACGTAATACAACTGGCATTTACAGATATATTCTGCAGTGACCCAAAATAGTTGTAAGTACATGGAATCAACCTTGGCTTTCTTATTGTTTATATTATCTGCTCTTGCTCTAATTTTCTATCCTACATAAGAAATGGGACTCACATCCCTTTGTAGAGATAAAGAATATTAATTATAAAAGTAATAACATTCTGTCATAGTGACCTCTTTCTTACAGACAAATTGTTTGCAGAACCTATTCACCTACATATGAAATGAAAAAAAAAGAGAAACCCAGTTCTGTATCACGTTTTGACGGAAAGCTAATATTGATTGATTGACAATATAAATAATAGAACGTGAGTAAATTCTAATTGATGTTAGTCCGATACATGGATGTTCTTGTTTAGATCACTCGTTTTCAGAAAACAATAATAATAATAATAATACTATAATGCACATTGGCAATGGGGAGGGACGTGGGTTTGAGACGGGTTTTCCCTAGCTTTTCTTCAATTTCCCAAAGAGTGATTGCCAAAGGACGTCCCACGTCTGACGTAAAGGATTTGGGACAAACTATAGCAATTAAGCCCATAAAATAAAATTTCATCAAAACACATGTATCTACTGGGTGAGGAAGGAACAATTAGATGGAACAAATTTTGCGCTACGCTGAACGTAGTTGTACCGATCCGCCGTAGCTCAGTTGTAAAGCGTTGCCTTAGCATTTCGGAAGTCGTGGGTTCGATCTCAGTGGTCGATCATCCTGACTGAGATTTTTCCAGGGGTTTTCTTCAGTCACAACAAGCAAATGCCTGGATGCTTTGGTAGACACCTTCCCGAATCCTTTCCCATCCCTTATCCCGGCCCGAGCCTTAGATGCCAAGGCCCATAAATAAAATTAATGAAGTTGTAGGCGACGCACTGAAACGCACTGGTATGTAGTGATTTATAAACTTCATTAAGAGTTGGTCATGTAAACACCAAGCATCTGCTGTGGAAACTTTCTTAATCGCGATATTTGTATGTGATATGTGTGTATCTATGCGTCTATGTGTGACTAATGTGATGTATGTATGTGTGTATTGTTTGATACAGGGACGATGTAATATTATGGAATTTATTGATGATTTATCGAATGTATAAATGTTGAAACATTTCTTATGTTTCTCTGTTGTATAAATTATTTTAAGTCTATAGGTGTATTAGATTAGAGTTTCAAGTTTGTATTTTTTATTCTTTTTTGTCTTTTGTATTTTTTTCTTTATATATTGTATACTACAATTGTAGCAGTCTAAACCTTCATTAAGTGGAGAATTAATTTCTCTCTAGAAAGAAAATAATAAATAAATAAAGGTAAATGAAGGTAATGTTAATAAAGATATTGCACTACTGTAGCCCAACGCATTTCTAGATGACATTTTTGAAATTCGAACAAACAGAAAAGTCCCAATACACCAAATCTAATTATATTGAGTTAAAAGATTGAGGACTGTTGTCAACAATAACGCCATAAAATGACCTTCTGATTTTTCTGGAGCAACATGAACGCCGGAAACTGAACAAAGTGTGGGAATAGCCTTTGAGCACCGTTCTCACCATTCTGTTTATGAGCACTGAATCATCCTTCAATTCATGTCTAGAACTGTTCGATGGATCTTACACGAACACAGCACATTTAGAATTTCCTGTAAAATCCTTCAAACCCTCCAAAAATCTAGACGGTACAAACCTTTTTTCCTACGATTACAATGTATAAAGGAACAAAACAAAGGGAATAATTATATATCAAAAGAATTCTAGAAAGAACTCAATATTCTTATGTTTGGAACCCGACCCTACAGTAAGTTGTGTCAGCCGTGATTTTGGTCTAAACCGGTGACATATTAAAAATGATGATTTGTTCAAAGGAGAACATGAATGTGAGTTTATTGGGTAAGTGCAAAACTACTACCCGTTTAGACATGTCAAAAGTTAGCGGAGTACTGATCTTACAAATGGCACTTTCAGTGCGTGAGTCGGTAGCCATGTAATTTATTTATGAAATATTTTCGTAAATTTCAGAAAATAAATATGTTTTCCTGAGACTGAAACTTAGCTCAGTGGTAGCCTGCGTAATGAAGAATAGAAAGATGTATTCATTTTGAAAATCTTAGTCGCCTCAATTGCTGTTTTGATGCTTTGTTTGAGGAAGGACGTAGTTTTGATTTACTTTCTGAACGATTCTCGTATATTTAAGAAAATAAATATGCCTTCCCCAGGCTGAAACTTGGCTCAGTGGTAACCTGCGTAATGAAGAATAGAAATGTGTATTCATTTTGAAAATCGTAGGCGTGTCAATTGCTGTTTTGATGCTTTGTTTGAGCAAAGACGTAATTTGATTTTCTTTTTGAACAATTCTCGTAAAATTCAGAAAATAAATATGCCTTTCCCAGGCTGAAACTTGGCTCAGTGGTAGCCTGCGTAATGAAGAATAGAAATGTGTATTCATTTTGAAAATCGTAGGCGTGTCAATTGCTGTTTTGATGCTTTGTTTGAGCAAAGACGTAGATTTGATTTACGTTTTGAACATTTCTCGTATATTTAAGAAAATTAGTATGCCTTCCCCAGGCTGAAACTTGGCTCAGTGTTTAACCTACGTAATTTAGAATAGAGCGGTGTATTCATTTTGAAAATCGTAGGCGTGTCAATTGCTTTTTTGACGCTTTGTTTGAGGAAAGATGTAGTTTTGATTTATTTTTTAAACAATTCTCGTGTATTTCTCCAAGCTGAAACCAAAAGTTCAGTATTGATATAAATAATAATAATATTATTATTAATAATAATTAATAAAGGTAATAGTATTAATAATAACAACAATAATAATATTACTACTACTACTACTAATAATAATATTAATGCGTAGCAGATGTCTGCTAAAATCACCTTAAACTTTACGTCTGTACTTTTACTTTCTTTGTACTGGCAATCCTGCGTTTGCATAGGAGTTTTTCATAATTGGTTTCTGGAACGTCTGTTAGGACCACCCGTGTGAATATACTAAACTTCCGACCAAGATAGGAAACCGTACTTTTAAACCGTTGTTGTGCTTCGCAACTAATGTTCAGGTGAACGGACTGCTCGGAGCAAATTTCTTGTGAAATCAGAAAGATGATCTAAATCTTCATAGCAACATTTGAACTTGGGAATATTTTGGCCGTGTACCCTTCAGCATATGCCCAAAACACGATAAAATTAGAGCTCTTTCAAAATTGTTAGCATATTTAGCTGAAGGACAATTACAGCCACATTATGTGACCACCAAATATAAATTATTTTCGACCGGGGAGTAAAACAACGATTTCAATTATTTTGTTAGGACAAAAGTCGAGCAATGAATGTATTATAGAATCCAACAAAGACATTCAGGGAAATAATAACATTTTGATTTCAAGAGCGATTTCGTCTCAATATATTTTAATTACTATTCTAAATCCAAATTTTCATAAAGTGACTCTTCCACGTCATGTACTATACAGCAGAAAACTGCTATATTCTTCGAAAAGGATATACTAATACCGCATCAGAGAAAGAAATGACGCTAGTTTGCTCGAATATAGAGAACTTTTTGATCCAAACCGGTTGGATTTTGCAAAATATATAGAACCACAAGTTTGTGATAAAGTTTTATCTCTGTGCAAATGGTATGCAAATTGTTTCGTATAGAAAGAGAAGATTAGGGAAGGTAAATCCTATGAACACATAATCCTCATAAATAAAACGAGCTAATGCCATTCTTCATACGACCTTTACAAGAAAAGTTGATAAGCAAATTAACATTTTATAGGAAGAGAAAGTTTTCAAAAGGGCCCAAAGTACCTATAGTAATCCTGTTATTTTTTTACCGAAACCTTCAACCAAAGTACTTGTATAATATACTGAGAAAGTAGCGCAATCTTCCCGCCCGAAGCTGAAAAATAAGGGTCGTAGGCGGAACCAACCACTGACGTCACTCGCAGGAAAGAAGTAAACGATGAGAGTGCATTGAGAGGGTTGAAAGCTTAACAACACGCGAGTTTGAGATGTAATTGCAGGTTTTGCTATTCTTTAAATGTCTGTGTGCGTGCTTTTTCTTCTAGTGTGGTTTCAGTGACTTATTAAAGTGTACATAGGTCTGCGGACGTAGTAGGTACTCAATTGTCAAACGCACGTAAAACAATATTTTACAAGGACGCCTTGCAGAATTGCAGTCGCTTCGTGTAAAAAAAGGCAGAAGGCATAACTTATTTTAGGTTTCCAAAGGATTTTGTTACTCCCTCTTATGTACCAACTGATTACTGCTCAGAACATGGACTTCGTTATGCGGTGGCTCAGTGATAGAGCGCTCACCTCTGGTACTTGGGGTCATCCGTTCGATCCCACCTCATGCAACCTGGGCTTTGTGGAAGAGAAACACCGTGTGTGAGAGTTTTCTCCCGTTTCCTCACACTTTCTTCATCCCACGAATTATCTCATCATCATACATACTGGCTCAGCCAAAGTTGCCTAAAGACCCTAAAATAAAATTTAAATCAAATTCAAATACTTTGTTATCTAGCGGTTTATTTAGCAAACAAATGCCGTCATATGGATTTAAACTAACGTCTCGTTCTAATAAACTTCCTCCTGTCCTGCAAAAGTTGGACAAATATAATATCGCGAACTGGACTTTAAAACCAAGCCACTAAGCCAGGATTTCCTTCAAACCGTAGAAGATATGGAAAGTGCATTTCGTTCGTACCATCCTGCAGAAAATTTTAGTACAAAATGCGGAGTAATGAGAAATATGTGCAAAGCTTCCTTTAGTAAATTAAAAAGTTGTACGTTAGGCCAAAACATGTCGTAAGTTGTACGTACTAAGTTGTACGTTAGTTGTACATTCGAATTAGGTATTTAAATTTGAAAATAAAAGAAAATATTGGAAATGTCAATAAAGCAAGAAAATGGTCACATTACTAGAATCCATGATGAACTGTCACAACTTAAACACTTGAGCTACACGAGCGTGGTAAAACATTTTTATGATATTATTATTGTTATTATTATTATTGTTGTTGTTATTGACATTCAAAGCCATTGAATAGGTATAACAAAAATTGTGTTCATAATGATCCCATATACAGTAATATTTTTTCTCATCTGTGTGTCTTTTTTAAATTTCTCCACATTAAGAGTTTTAGATATTACAACAACATTGAATAAAGAGAAACACAGCTTTCTGACAAGGCTGATATTATTTAATTAATAACAAAAAGAAATTAAAACGTAACGGTTTCGGAAGTATACCACTTCCTTCTTCAGACTGCACTCTACAAGTCTCTGAAAGCTGTTTTTTTATTATTATTTAAGAGTTTTCATGTAAATACTAGAGGTTTCAAACTGTTCATTTTATTAGGACATAAAGGTTAAAGGAGTGTTCATTGTAATCCCTACGAAAATTACAATCATATCCATACTGACAAGGTGAATGTCCATTGATTTTAAACACTGCAAAACCCAGAAATTTAACTATTTTGTCAGTCCTAAGCCTGAAAAGTGTGTAGGGAATCAGTTAGTTAGCGTTGAAATTTTTCTTGAATTATTGGTGACGGACAAAGCTGCTGACATAATATTGGTACCATCAAAATGAGCTGTCAAACCGCAGGAAATATAACACAGAATATTTCCTCAAAAAAGTTGTTTTTTGTATAGATTCCAATCCAATTAAATGAAAAGCTACTCTACTTTCCATTGCAAATTCTGAAGTTGATAGCCCGTAGAGATATTTCTTGGACGTCACTGGTTCCCAGTATCATAATTCAATTGCACATATGCAGTTATACTCTCTTTCTTTTCTCCCTCTCTCTTTTTTTTCCAAAGCTCTAAGTTAAATATCTTCCGACTTATAGACTTGGTATGAGAATAACGCCGTAGACTCTGTTTTCTAATCAGCACATATTTATAACCCGATATTATGATAAAAATTATATACATAGACCCCTATATATTTAGAGCTTGAAATTATAGGCCTTGAGAAACTCATATATATGAGTAAATTGTTCATTAATTATAAAAAGAAATTATGTGAGGTACAGGTTTCATTACGCTGTACATCGTGCTGCCATAGTGCTTATCCTGCGAGTGACGTCATCGTCAGGTTCTGTCGAACGCTTCCGAGGATATCCGAAGTTCAGACTGTGTCGTCATGCCTTCAACGGAGGTCAGAGTGCAGCAAGATTTGAGTCTTATAATCGCTGTGAGATGTAGAATCGAGCTTAAGTAAGCTTAATTGTAGTTAATCAGGAACAAAATAAAAAAGAAGAAAGGTATCCTTCTCTAGCACTTTCGTTCTTGGTTGTTATATATCTCGTTAATGGTGTCTTTTGGATTATAATGGTCTACTAATCTGGTGTTTAACATTGAGTAGGATTTATACAATGGAATTTGGTAACGGTAAGGAAACTGTGTCCTGTTAATGACATGGTTATTATTGTTTGTGTAGGTGCATGCTTATATGAAGAAATATCAAATGGATAGATGTTTGCATGCTAATGACCTAATGGGTAATAGAATTTGGTTTACGGTACTTGACTGCATGGTATTTGTTAATTATTATTTTCATCTGGTCGACGCTGGAAATAAACGCAATGCTCTTAGATTATAGGTAATCTGGTTACTTGGATGTAATTGCTACGGTGATTATTTAGTATGTGTAACCAAGTAAATACTTTTGTCTGGAAATGTACTAATCTGATGTTGTTATAGGCAACCTAATCATGATATTGATCACGTTCATTTGGGTTTAAGTCATTTGAATAACAAAGTAAAGCAATTTGGAACTTAATCACAATCTTTCAGATTGTGTTGATGCTAAATACTTTGATGAACTTAATTCTGATATCCAAGTCGTACTTAGATAAATACTAAGAATTAATAGATACATTTATTAACATAACTGCAGAATCCATGCATATAGTGTTAACTAAATTAGACAAGACTGTATTACAGAAATGTGATTTGTAAGGAGAGGATTTCACCGTGCATTTATGACAAGATTCCCGGGACATTACCAGTTTCCAAATTCCCGGGCGTGGTCGGTTCAGTGTTTCGAGATTACTTTAGGTGTGTCAGCGCGCCACCCGTGTTCGTAAAAATTATATGAGCTCTGGCGAAATCACATCCTTCTAATATCAACTCTTATTAAACGGCATTTTGTAGACGTATATAACATATTTAAAATGCCAACATTGTTAGCAGATTTGTTTGATTGGATGTTGATATCAGGTTGTTTTCCTTAAAAAATCAGAAATTAAGAAAGAAATCATCGCCTTGGGACATCGTGTCTCTGCACAAGGAACAAGTTTATCAGTTTTTTTAACATTCGATAAAACACTTACCATAAAATCTACGTCAGTTAAAGTCACGTCATATGTAAGAAGTTTTGCACATTTGATTTTATGGACTTAAATAACCATTTATCAGTAGGAGTGGACCCGAAAGGCAGTGGATGGTGTGGAAGGTTTTCTTTTCGAATCCACGCCTTTCTCTGATTAGTCAACATACAGACAGGTTTGTGGTATTTTAACTGTAAAGTAAAAAAATAAGATTTTAGGTTGGCCTCACTTAAGTTTTGTTGAAGTAGGCTCAAATCAATTGCGTTGCATGGACTACGGAAATCCATCATGGGATCGGACGGAGGCACAGATAGAAGTTTGATTTTGACTTCCGAAAATTTTACAATTTTTGCTTCGAACCCATATTCTTTATATTCTTAGAATTATTTGACTATCGCTGTCCAAACAATCGTAAAGGATTTCGAAATTAGACCATCTTCAAGAAAACAAAAACTGATATGTCATCTCGTATCGTTCATCAAAAGTATTACTACAATGACTACATATATTAAGTAGAACCAACTCCAATTAAATAGTTACGACTGTTCGATTGCATTAAACATAGCTGGGCAACATGAGCAACAACATACAAGGCTAACACTACTCGTAATTGATTCTAAACATACGTCGCATGCTTTTAAAAACTGGGTTCTTTATTCATTCGTAATATCCAGTCATCTTATTTACGTAGATATTTAACATAATTCAGTATTCTGGACACAAACTAAAGATCGCCCAAACAAAGTATTTAATACACTTGAAAGTACGATTCAATAACAACTGTGATAAAACATTTAACTTATTATAGTGTATCCAGCATAGGCAATTTTGTTTATATTGTTGAACTATATCCTTCATACCCAAATGACCGTTTCTCAATATTTCATACACATAATACCTTAGTACCTATGTCGAAATCAGTTACCTTCAACATAATTACTGATACATCACGAATTATCGAGTCATTGCGTTTATTAAGCAATAGATCTTAAAAATTTTCCTAACACCAAAGTTTAGGTCCATTTTACACCTTTGAAATCAGCAAACCATTTTATTGGTTGAAATACTTCTCTTCCTAAACAATACTAAATTTGGATTATGGCTTAAAATGGAGTGATTATTTTCTTTCATTAATTGTAATCATTGTTATGTTTCTTAAACACCTAAAACTTCACTCCTGTCTGAAAATAAAACCCATAAAAATTCATACTTACATTCCAGTTGAAGTTTTTGTCTTTCCACAGGCTCATATTATGATCAAATCTCGTATACATGCAAATTTTGCATGTCTAACTATTTTAAGCTGAAAAATAAAATACAACTAAGAATAGACATAGAAAATGCTATGAAATATGAAATTGAAATACCACACAAATGATTGTCATACACCATTGAAGTGAAACGATTCATTACATATCTTCCACAAAATTAAGAACTCAGTTCTAAACAGATTTCAAGCATAAAGACGTCACTAGTCTTTGAACATCTTCATTATCATCTGGAAAACAACCAATATTTGTCTCGATCATATTAAAATTCAAAGTTCTATTTTCCTTCACCACATACCAAACGTTTGTATCAATCTACTCACATTCTCACCCATCTTTACAATACAACCTCTTTCCATCCACATTGTCCACATAACTTTCTTAGGAAGCACTTCTTCTTTGTGAATATACTTCTCAAATCCTAATTTAATTAGTACTTCATCTATGGTTTTTGCATGATTATATTCTGTTTTCTCTTGCACTTTCTGAACCTTCAAACTCTCTGTTGCTGGAGCCGTATTAGTCATGCATTTTTGTTGTTTAATATCTGGCTGCGAACTTTCCTTGTTCAGCCTCGTATCCGAGTCAATATGAGTTAACATGTCTTAAAGTTTTTCTATCAAGCCAGAATCCCATCAGAACATAAACTTTAATTTCGGCTCTTTAAATGTTTCCATGTTCAATAAATGTCCAAATCCTCTATCAGATATTTTTTTGTTGAAATTCTTTTCTACCCTTTTCATCGTTTTCCTGGTTCTATTTTTAAAGTAAAAGTTTATAATCTTTTCTTTATCTAACTGTTCTAGCACTGTATCTGTTACATCATCATGTTTTACTTTGTCCATATCTTTATTAATCTCAAATTGGCTATCCTCTGGAAATTCTGTTGATGATTCCGTCTGACACACTACATTCTGGTACATTTGTGTCATTGTTTGACTACTCATTTCAATTAAATTTACCATAAATGTTTGAATTTTCCGATTACCAGTTTCTATATATTTCGTATACACGCTATGTTTTTAAAATACCTGTATATGAGAATCTAATACTTCACTGTTATCTAATGATTCAGATATTTTCTCTATAATTATATTATTTCCATTGGTGACAAAGTGTGATTCATGATCAGTCCTAACTAGGACAGTATCAGATTTCTGATTATATTATTGGAATTCTGTCTTTGTATGCTTATTAAAAGTCTATTTTTGCACAATAGCATCTTGCCAAATGTGATTTCTTACCACAGATTCTACAAACAGTATTCCACGCGGACATTTATTCGGAGTTCTGTGTCTCAATTCGCAACGTGTACAATAAAATGTAGCAAGAAAAGCGCTATTACCTTCCTCATTTGTATTTGCATAAACCTATTGTTTTCATGCACATGATTTGCTGTATAATCAGATTTGAAATCCTCCATGTCATAAGGTTCTTTACTTTTCTGTGCTTTAATCTCTGATAGAACTGTTATAACGGCTATATTAACTCTTTGATTAGGCACTGTTATTAAGTATAGTTGATGCATACTATTATTTAAGCCTAATGGAAAATTGATCTAATATATACTTATCAACTGAGGAACCAAAATAAAAAATGATACCTGAGTTTTTAATTCCGCAATATATTCATAAATGAGTTGTGGTCATTGCTTTAATAAGAAAAATTTCTTTCTTCTGACCTCTATAAATCTTTCGTTAGTCTTTGTATCTCCTGTTGCTAATACAACTTGCATATTCTTACTAATCCAATTAATTGCATATATTGCTAAATATAGCAGCTTTACCCTACACAAATCTAGCAATCTCATTGTATTTTCTTTGTAGAAAATGTAACGATATTAGGAATTTAAAATGTAACAGGTTCATTCGCTAGTATTATTAATTAAATATTCTATTATTATTAGCTACTTGCTTACAACCAACTTCAATTAAATAGTTACAACTGTTCGATTGCATAGCTGGCCAACATGAGCAACAACATACAAGGCTAACACTACTCGTAATTGATTCTAGACATACGTCGCATGCTTTTAAAAACGGTTCTTTATTCATTCGTAATATCCAGTCATCTTATTTGCGTAGATATTTAACATCATAATTCAGTATTCTGGGCACCAACTCTGATAGAGTATTTAATACACATGAAAGTACGATTTAACAACAACTGTGCTAAAACATGTAACTTATTATAGTGTATCCAGCATAACCAACTTTGTTTATATTGTAGAACTACATTCTCCAAACTCAAATGACCGTTTCTCAATATTTCATACACGTAAGACCTTAGTACTTATTTGGAAATTAGTTACCTTCAACAGAATTGCTGATACACCACGAATTATCGAGTCATTGCGTTTATTAAGCAATAGATCTTAAAAATTATCCTAACACCAAAGTTTAAGTCCATTTTACACCTTTGAAATCAGCAAACCATTTTATTGGTTGAAATACCTTTCTTCCTGAACAATGCTAAATTTGGATTATGGGTTAAAATGGAGTGATTATTTTCTTTCATTAATTTCAATCATTGTTATGGTTTCTGAACACCTAACAATATTATACTATTTTCAGTATTGAAATGTAAGTAATAATATTTATAGTGATTCGTTGTCTGTTTCGACGATGCGCTAGAAATGTCGCTATCTTCAATCACATGGTTCCATGACGCACGCGGCCACCCGTTGCTAAACACTAAAAAAGTGCACTACTATGATATGACATTTACGTGAACTTTCATTTCAGAGTAAGAAAAATAGTACATACATACAACAAATCAACTTACAAAAGAAGTAACACTATAAGTTTGGGAGACCACAAAGATTCTTCCAAACACAACAGCACAGTTCGCACCTACATCAACACTGCCCTCCCTGTCTGACAACATGCTTGAAAGGTACAATAGAGGGCATGACCACACAAAATATGGAGAAGGGAGCGGCAGAACGACACCCGCAGGTGTCTCACAGATCTCATGATACCGGTTGATGTTTAAAAATAAATTACAATGTCTATTGGAGACGTGTTCCCGAAATGCGTGTTAAACACGATAGCGTATAGAAACAAATTTCCTTTGTTCAAGAACGTACTACAAATAAAAAAGCTATTATAATATTCATCGAAGCTCCATTAGACGTATAAACTGGAACTATTTTAATAGGCGTTTTGCCTTTATTAAGTCTTCCTTACCTTCCTTGCCCCTCGTTCTGTTTTATCTTATTCCGTAATCCAAAATAAATGGTTACTGTTTATTGAAGGGGATAGGTGGACCCCTCCCCGTGTTCCTGAATGATGGATATCCAAAACGCATTAGATATTCAAAACGCCACGGTTTGCTTTTGTTAGATTGGTAAATATGGAAGTGGCCGTCTGATGGTGACGTGGAGAACTTTTTATTAATGGTGGCTTTGGTCTGAGAGACCGATAGTGTTTGGTTATTTCAAGAAACGGAAAGTATATTTCTTAGATATTTATTGAAGAATGCTAATAGAACAATAGATATAATTTACACACAAGAAATAAAACGGAAATAATAATTATAAAAACTGAGTTACACAAAATATCTGAATAATATTGCTACCATATACGTTTAATAACAAACATTTTAACACACTTTACCTTATCAATAAACATATTTTTTCGTCGTGCCAATTTTCAAGTGTTCCTAAAAGTACATTACTATTAAGGTCTTATATGTTATCATTTGTGACTTCAAATAAGTTTTAATTTTAAAAACAGTTACATTCGCAACATATGATTCCTCTGGGAATGATCATATGTCTATATAACTGACGTTTTAAAGAAAATTTCATCATTGTTATTTTAGGCTTGTATAAATTACCAATGGCACACTCAATTTAATCATACAAGTTAATTTTACATATAATTCTCCAGTGAACTGTTAAAAATTTTATATCGCATGCTTCACATCTTACAGTTTTTGCTTTGTGAGCTTCGCATCCTTCAAGGGTTCATTACTACTATTTTTCATAAACAGTCACAAGCAGATTCGTCTTATACGTTGTCATATGCGATCCCAAGATAATTAGCGGCAGAATTAACTTCCATATTCCTAACGTAAATGAGCATCCTAACCCGTATGAATTCTCAAATGTTTACTGAAGCTAATTTTCTGAAAAAATTTTCTTCTAAATTCTTGATATTCATAAGGTTAAATTCCTGTATGAATTTTCATTTGCGGTTTAATTTACTCCTCGTATAGAATTTGTATTTACATTCTTAATATTTATAAAATTTGAGGTCTGTATGAGTTTTCATATGCTTGGTTCAGAATGTTATATAAAAGTCCCTCTACATTCTTGGCATTCTTAACTTTTCTGCTTTACATGAATGGGCAAATAACTATTCAAGGCACTTTTCTGTGAAAATTTTCTTTTATATTCTTGATATTCATACGGTTATATCTATATGAAATATCAAATGTTTACTCAATCAATTTCTGTGAAGATTTGCTTTCATATTCTTGGCGTTCTTACTGTTACACACCTCTATGTATTTTCATATGCAATTTAAACTACCATTTGTATGATATAAACTTTCATTTTTTAAACTTAGTTTTTTAACTGTTGACTGCGGTCTGTCAGGATTATCCGTCACATTCTAGATAAAAGACACCCATGCCCCTGCCGGGACTCGAACTCGGGACCTTCGGGTCATTAGCCTAACGCTTTAGACCGCACGTATACCCGGGCGGCACCATTCGTATGGAATTTGAATTTACATTCATAACGTTTGAGGCATGAATGAAATCTCATGATCAGGTGAATGTCTGTATTTCTTTTTTACATTTTCGGCATTTATAATGTGTCAAGATTTAATGACTTCGTATGGTCGATCAAGTGAGATTTCTGAGAAAATTTTCCTCTGCATTCTTCGCATTCGTAAGTTAGTGGCCTGTATGAATTGTCATGTGTCTATTCAAGGATTTTTTGTGAAAAATTCCTTTTACATTCTTGGTATTGATAAGGTTTTAATCCTGTATGAGTTCTTAAATGTTCCATCAAGTGAGTTTTCCGAGAAAATTTTCCTTTACATTCTTGACATTCATAAGGTCTTTGGCCTGTATGAATTCTCATATGATCTATCAAGTGAGCTCTCTGTGAAAAGTTTCTTTTACACTTTTGGCACTCGTAAGGTTTCAAGCCTGTATGAATTGTCATATGGTTGATCAAGTGAGCTTTCTGTGAAAATTTTCCTCTACATTCTTGGCATTCATAAGGTTTCAGGCCTGTATGAATTCTCATATGATCTATCAAGTGAGCTCTCTGTGAAAAGTTTCTTTTACACTTTTGGCACTCGTAAGGTTTCAAGCCTGTATGAATTCTCATATGTACGATCAAGTGAGTTTTCTGAGAAAATTTTCCTCTACATTCTTGGCATTGATAAGGTTTCAGGCCTGTATGAATTTTCGTATGTACGATTAAGTGAGTTTTCCGAGAAAACTTTCTTTCACATTCTTGACATTCGTAACGTCTCACGCCTGTATGAATTCTAAAATGCGATTTTAAGTTACTTTTCGTAGAGAATTTTCCTCTACATTCTTGGCATTTGTAAGGTTTATCAGTGGGATGAATTATTTCATGTTTCTGATTTATACTCTGTGAAAAATCTTCTTGACATTATTCGTTATTTGAACACATTTCTACAATACCTCTATCCTGCTGTTCATTTAATCTATGGAATTGAAAAAAAATCACTAACCTTGAACACATTTAATCCTTCCTTCCATATTTTCTCTTCTATTACATCAGTGCTATGGTGTTGAGTTTCTCCTAAACTAATCGCCAAATGATGGTTTGTGTTTTCAGCTTTACAGGCATTAACGAACAAGATGTCTTCTAAATCACTGACGCCTACATCCATCTGAAAGATTGTTCAAATATTTGCTAAATATTCTGATAATTATACGAATTTTGTGCTATCCTGACAAAATGCAATGCTTATTAACATAAAAATTTGCATTCATATCTATGCTTAAAATAAAAAAATATATTATTTCCTGTCTCGATGCTATTATAGAACGAAACTCTTTTTAAATTGGATTACATTAGAAATGTTATTATCTATTTTTAATCAGGCCTATGAGGCTAAAGGATATCAAATTTTATTATTCAATGAATTACGTAAAATCAATTTAAGAAGAAAAGTAGCCAAAATCACAATATGAGACCAACTTTCAATACAATCCTAAACCAATTTTCAATACAATTTACTTTTATAGTTGTACTGTGATTTTGGCCAGATGCAAGTTCCTCGCACTGAAAGAAAAAATACTTCCACCACAAACAGACTGTGATGCAAATTATAGGTCTAAGTATTCATCTAACTAGCACAAGTAAGTATTCCATTTAGCTCCGCTCTGGGTAGATCTTCATCCTTAAAATTGCGAGTTCTGATTGTTTACATTTACAGACGAAGTTGCATATTTTATAGAACAAGGAAATAATATCGTGTGCTTAAGACTAGCACCACAGAAATATTAAATGTAAGTCAATAGTATTTCCGCTACGCGAGTTTCAAATGTTTTTTCTGTTCCGAGGCACTAATTTTCCTAGTGTTTTAGGGCAAAAAAGAGAATTTATAGTTGTTATCAGCGGTTATCTCAGAACAACGATAGGAAAACATTACAGATGCAATTACGATTTCAGACTTCAAAGTCAGAAATGTTATCTCTTCTAGCGATTTCCAAAAACTTCCTCATTAATTACTTGTTCAATGACAAAATGACACCACACTCTTACATGCTACATATTAAAATAATAGATTTCTAATTGAAGAAGTCTCATTGCAGCCATACAAAGGGATGAATGAAGCCACACTCTTACGAAGCTAACTAAACGGTACAAAACATAATATAAAAATAGTTAATATCTATTTTCTGGCTATACAGAGGACAATATTTAAGATAAAGTAAAACATCTCATATTAGATTCAGCAATTCATGTGAATTACAAAACAACGCCTTAAAGCTGGCCAACAACAACGAAAACAAGTTGGTCAGACATTCAGTGTTGCCTGAAAGAGAAGATGCAGCAGAGGCAGTTATCAATACGTTTACTGCAGTCGATATTTATCAATCGTTATAGAGTTGACAGTTCTCAAATAAATATGTCTTGTACATAAAGGCAATAATTAATGTCAATTTAACAATGAAGCAATCAGTACATAAATTGTTGGACACTGTGGCATGCTCTTTACAAAATCGATATAAAGACACTAACTTATGTATGACTTCAGAAACTTTCATTCAATTTATTCAGTTATCAAGTTTTACTGAAATTGCAAATGACTAACATTGGAAAACTCGAAATATGTTTTTTTATTTAAAAAATAAGCATTTTATAATTGTCATCGTTTTCTTAATAGGTTTGAATGGATTTTCACTAAAATAATCAAAGTACTTTTTTGTGAATAATTTATTTTTGGCATTCATAATGTTTAGCCATGGAATTAATTGTCAGATATCTTTTAACGCTAATTTTCTTTGAAAATATTATTTAACACTGGTCGCTGAATGCATCTCTATCGCATGGCTTTTCAGGAATTTAATGAAGGAAATTCACTAACCTCTGAGACGTTCACTCCGTCATCTTCTATCTTCTCTTCTTTTACTCCGGCGCGGTGTTCTTGTATCTCTTCCAAACTATTGGTGAAATATTGTTCAGTATTTTCAGCTTTACATGTATTAATCCGCGAGGGATGTAAATCATTCGGTCCTATATCCAAAGAATCATTCACCAAATATTCATTGTCTTCATTTCCGGATAATTCTACGAAATCTCTACCATTATCTTGAAAAATCCAAATTCACAGTAATATAAAAATAATGATTAATATTTATCGTTGAACTAAAACATAATGTGCGGTTTCTTCTGTGGATACTTCTGTTATACAATAAATTTCTTGTGTCTAATTTTAGAGATGTTATTCTTTAAAATTATTTACGGATTTCAGACTTCCCAGGCTCAAGACGACGAAATGTTGGTGTTCAATAAATTGTGTAACACAAACTAAAGGAACACAAGTAACCAAAATAGCATTACGAAGTTCGAAACAAATAAAGTATAGAGGTAAAAACACATAAAGGACTAAGTTGTTTTTATCCTCTTTTCAGGAGAGTAACAGGAAAACCAGTTCCTTCCATTGCCTTAGTGATTTATGAAAACAAAGTTTTTAATACGTAGTGATATTCTAGATTTACATACGCGAGTTTGTAATATAAAAGAGGCACTTTTGAACAGCGAACTGCTGGCATGAACCGAAATAAGCATTTTTATAACTTACGCCTTAATGTATTTGTAGCGGAAAAAACGGTCAGTGCACCAAATATCTACTTTGACAAAAGAATTGAAAGTGTAATGCAACTCCGTAACAGTTGAACGAAATGGTGACACTTCGAGCTACACTGATTTGAAAATAAAAGGAATCAAAGAACAAACGTGAATGCTTTATGCAGTTGAGATTGATGATAACAGTATAATGAAATTTTCGACATTGACAATAAAGAAAATTATACAAAAAATGAGAATAAATAAAACAAATCGATGAACGGATGAAGATTCTTGTTGGTGGAAATAGATTGAGGAACCATTAAATATTAGCTAGTATTCAATAACGAGTAATTCCACATCAAACAATCCATTATTTATTGACATAGATTTCTGAATATGCAAAGGCATTCCAAAATAAAAGTAATATATATTTATTTAAAAAACGTTTTTGCATTCACCGGAAGAAGTAAATTTCTACTGAGTTGTGTTAAGCAACAAGTTATTGAGACTCTAAACAAGACAAATACGTAGGTGACGAAGTACGCAGAATATATTCACAGAAGACCCGTAACAGGTTAGAAGGCGTCATTGGTATGCGTATGAACACATTTGTAGTGAACGGACAATGAACTAACTGACTTTCTAAAGTACGCGGAACTCACCTGGAGCCAAGAAAATTAAACGTTCTTGTCCCTCACTTGAATCAAATTTCCAGATAAAAATTGGTTGTACGTGAATAAGTTGAAGCTTTAGTTAGTTCCACGAAACGCACACTTAAACGCAAAATGTTTGGCACACGTTACAAAATAATCTTCTTGTTGGCCAACAGCAGGCCAAACAAGTTGGGCAATCAATGTTGAGCGAAAGGGAAGGGGCTGAATCATTGTTTCTATTTTATAAATACATGTCTTGTTACGCTTTCCGTGTTCCAGTATATGATTTTATTTTTAGAGAAAAAGTTATAAAATGTTCTGTAATCTTTATTAGTTGCTGATTAAGTCTATAAATGCATTAAATCACAGTTTTTTCTTTGCAAACAATATCGAAAGGAAAAAGTACATATTAAATAATAAATAACGGCCCGGTAAGAAAGTGCGCAACAACAATATTGAACATAAAAACACAGAGAAAATCTTAATTGAACCCAATTTAAGAAAAGTTATAACACTACGAATACTATTGTGAACAAACTCGAAAACTGATTACAATCACCGGTGATGACAGACATTGAAATCATATCCATCCCTGGGCACATAAATTCAATTTCGAAATTTAGAAAATCATACCTCGATGTTTAAATATAATTATTTTTTTGGTTTTGTAAAATTTAATCTACTGAGTTCGGAACTGAAGACATAACTGTTATAAATTTATCTCTCATTTGAGCAGTACTTTTCCAAAGTAAGTTTAACTTTACTTGGGCAGTTATACAAGTCCAAATTTTTGAACTAAAAGAAATATATATTTATGTTAAGAAATATTTATGTAACAACGCCCCTGTACCATCCACATGGAAATGAATTTTGTATCCGCTTATAGATTTCTGGATAATACTCAAGTTTATAATTGATTATTGTGACCATATAAGTTATGCTCCTAAAGCACACTGGTTATTCAGTAAAAGCGACAACTAAACCTACGCTAATATAAACCATTTAAATTGCATTTTAATAAAAATAGTTTGCTAAAACCTATCATACTTATACGTTTGCTCAATAGAAGACGTTGTTCAAGAGAAGTATAGAAGACGTTGTTCGAGGGAAGTACTACCATAGATCTCATAATAGGTAGACTTATCACGCTT